>JBBBDQ010030105.1:0-85000 GCA_037127315.1 Ascarosepion bandense
ATAGATAGATAGATAGATAGATAGATATTGAACGGACATAGATAGATAGATAGATAGATAGATAGATAGATAGATAGATAATGAACAGACTGAGATAGATAGATAGATAGATAGACAGATAGATAGATAGATAGATAGATAGATAGATAGATAGATAGATAGATAGATAGATAATGAACAGACTGAGATAGATAGATAGATAGATAGATAGATAGATAGATAGATAGATAGATAGATAGATAGATAGATAGATAATAAACAGACGGAGATAGATAGATAGATAGATAGATAGATAGATAGATAGATAGATAGATAGATAATGAACAGACTGAGATAGATAGATAGATAGATAGATAGATAGATAGATAGATAGTGAAATCGGAAGAATGTTCTCTTGTGTTATGTTTCTTCATAGCAGAAACGGATTTAAGGGGACAAAATATAAAAGTGAGTGAGAAGTAAAAGAAAGAAAATAGGGATTCACCGGAAGTGACATCAATAAAAACGAGGAAGAGGAGTAAATGGAGAATGAAAATAGAAAAATAAAAAACTGAACCTGATATTAAAAAAAAAAAAAAAAAAGAATCAGTAACGTGAATGTCCCAAGGATGAAATGCCAAACGAAAAATTACGAATGTCGGTCGGGCGCCAAAGAGTCAATTTGGGGCTAGCTGTGAAATATCGCTGTGTGTTGTTCAGTTCAATTTGCACGTCCAATCAAAACGGCGGACGTGCAATCAGAGAATACCATTCAATCAATGTTCGATTTTCCTGCCCCAAGTTCTGTCTATTGCCCTTCTCCTCAGATTTTACGCTGATAATGAAAGAAAAGAATATAAAAAAAAAACAATTCAAATATCTTTGCGAGAGATAATAAAATTTTTCAAAAATAAAAACAAGGATTGTAAAACTGACAGTTGCTGTCGACTTTTTTTTGAAGAGCGGGCGTCAATTGCGACAAAGATATCACGGAACGAAAGCGAAATAAAAATGAAAAAATGTTTTTGAAGAACAGTAACAAGGAATGTGGGGTGCAGTGGATATCGGCTCGAAGCAAAAAAATCAGAGAGTTGATTTCGATGCGTTCACATACGTGCAAATACCCTTAGGAAAGGTATGAATCCATCTCTTCCCCCTACAGCTATGTGTTAAATAGTAGGACAGATTGGGTTCTGTAGCCTTGGCTGGAGACCAGTCTTTCGCAGAAAAAAATGACAACCTACTACGGGAAAATCTTCTGCCCAGTCAGTCATGTCTTTTTCGAGACATGATCGCCTAAGCGTGTACCACGTGTGGCAATTAACTGAAGAAAGAAAGAAAGAAAGAAAGAAAGTAACAAAGAAAAGAAGAATGAAAGAATGTTTGAATAGAATAAATTGGAAAGAAAAAAGAAAGAAAGAATGAAAGAAAGAAAGAAAGAATGTTTGAATAGACTAAACTGGAAAGAAAGAAGGAATGTTTGAATAGACTAAATAGGAAAGAAAGAAAGAAAGAAAGAAAGAAAGAATAGAATAAATTGGAAAGAAATAAAGAAAGAAAGAAAGAAAGAAAGAAAGAAAGAATGTAGGAATAGAATAAATTGGAAAGAAAGAAAGAAAGAATGTAGGAATAGAATAAATTGGAAAGAAAGAAAGAAAGAAAGAAAGAATAGAATAAATTGGAAAGAAATAAAGAAAGAAAGAAAGAAAGAAAGAAAGAAAGAATATAATGTAGGAATAGAATAAATTGGAAAGAAAGAAAGAAAGAAAGAAAGAAAGAATAGAATAAATTGGAAATAAAGAAAGAAAGAAAGAAAGAAAGAATGTAGGAATAGAATAAATTGGAAAGAAAGAAAGAAAGAAAGAAAGAAAGAAAGAATAGAATAAATTGGAAAGAAAGAAAGAAAGAAAGAAAGAAAGAAAGAAAGAATGTAGGAATAGAATAAATTGGAAAGAAAGAAAGAAAGAAAGACAACTGGATAAATAATAAAATAAAGAAAGAAAGTAAAACAAAAATACATGAAAATCAAAAAGAGAGGTAGTATCCAGGGTAATTTCAAAACTCGACCCCCTTAAGGCGTGTGGAGACGATGGAATCCCGGTGATAGTCCTTAATAGGTGTGCCCCTGAACTTTCCCCTGTCCTCTCTAAACTATTTAACTACTGCCTTTCTGCTTTCTGCTTTCCTGCATTCTGGAAGTTCTCTTCAGTCGTTCCTGTATTTAAGAATTGTGGTGAACCCTCGGACCCATCCAACTATCGCCCTATCAGTCTTCTACCGATATTCGGGAAAGTATTCGAGGCTATAATCAATGCTGAAATAGTTCATCATCTCACCGCCCACAAACTGTTCTCCGACAGACAATATGGATTCCGCTTTGCCAGGTCCACGGCCGACCTGCTAACAACCGTAACGGAGTACATGCTACAGGCCCTTGATGAGTCTGACGAGGCTCGCGCGGTTGCTCTGGACATCTCCAAGGCTTTCGACGGGGTTTGGCACTCTGGCCTCCTATGCAAACTACGCGGTTATGGTATTACCGGTCGCCTGCTTGGCCTAATCCAATCTTTCTTAAATAACCGCAAAATGAAGGTCGTTCTGAATGGGCGTGCCTCTTCGTCCTACAGCACGAATGCTGGTGTCCCACAGGGCTCTATCCTGGGCCCGACCCTCTTCCTTATTTTCATCAACGACCTCCCAGATGAGATCAAGTCCCAAGTAGGCATCTACGCAGATGACACGACAATATACTCCTGCACCAGTAAGAAACCTGTCGTGGCGGACAGACATAATCTCCCTGCTGACCTTGAGCGGGATCTACACTCTGTGGTGAACTGGGGCAAGAAGTGGCTTGTCAACTTCAATTCATCTAAGACCAAGCTGTTGTCTGTCAACCATTACAGGCAACCTCTCCTGCCTCCCATAAGCATGGACCAAGCGGTTCTCCCGGAGAGTAATACACTACGCCTCCTCGGACTTACCCTGTCCTCAGACCTCAAATGTAACCACTATATTGAATCCATAGCAAAATCTACTGCTAAGAAGGTTGGGTCACTATGTCGATCCAGGATGTTTTTCCACCTGAATCCATCCTGAATATATACAAGTCAATCATCCGTCCGTGCATGGAGTACTGCTGCCATTTATGGCCAGGTGCCCCTGCCGTTCTCCTCAGTGTTCTTGACAGGCTCCAAAGGAGAGTCTGTAATGTGATAGGTACTGATCTGGCGGCTCGACTGCAGCCACTTCCCCATCGTCGAAATGTGGCCTCCCTTTGTCTGTTCTATAAATACTTTCATGGCTTCTGCTCAGACGAACTTAAGTCACTGATGCCTCCTTAACAGGTGTTTACTCGTGCAACCAGACTGGCAACTGGGTCCCACCCATTCACAGTCAGGTTAGCCAAATGCAGACGACAATTCTACTCCTACAGCTTCTTCTCTCGCACTTCCCGCCTGTGGAACTCGCTCCCGTATTCTTGCTTTCCTGACGGCTACAACCTCCAGAAATTTAAATGCAATGTCAATACTCGTCTACTAACCACTGGACTCTAGCTCTCTCCCCACCCCCGTATAACCTTCCCTTTCTCTCCACCTATGTATCTGTCATCGTACCTGCTTTCTGAGCTTTCTATTGTTCCTTTCTTACTAGTTTGTACTCCTCACTCTTTTCTAATTAATCTTTTTACATTTATGTAGCCCCCTGCACACCAGTGGCGTTTCCGCCTTGCTCGGGGTGAAATGATTAAGAAAAAAAAAAAGAGAATCAAATAAATATAATTTTAAGATCCTTTTCAAATAAATCAATCTTATCAAGAATTTCCAACTGTGTATTAAATTCAAATAAAGGTAGACATAGTAACTGTTAGCACTACAATTACAACCGATAGACATGGCTCTGGCGTGTAATAGAATAACAAAATGAAAACATTGGTCCGGTTTACACTAAAATCACAAAACATAGATTAGGACTGGTGTATACTAGAATAGAAAAATTGTAGAGATAGGTCAGGCTCCTCCTAAAATCACAAAAATATAGATATCAGACTGGCGTATACTAGAATCACAAAATGTACAGATAGGTCCGGTTTACATTATAATCACAAAAGGTAGACATTGGACTAGCGTATACTACAATTACAAAATGTAGAGATTGGTCCGGTTTACATTATAATCACAAAAGGTAGACATTGGACTAGCGTATACTACAATTACAAAATGTAGAGATTGGTCCGGTTTACATTATAATCACAAAAGGTAGACATTGGACTAGCGTATACTACAATTACAAAATGTAGAGATTGGTCCGGTTTACACTAAAATCCCAAAACATAGGCATGGCACTGGCCTTTATTAGAAAAGCAAAATATAGAGAATGGCTCGGTTTATACTAAAATCCCAAAACATAGGCATGGCACTGGCCTTTATTAGAAAAGCAAAATATAGAGAATGGCCCGGTTTATACTAAAATCACAAAACATAGGCATGGCACTGGCCCGTACTAGAATCGTAAAATGTAGAGATTGGTCTGGTTTACACTAAAATCGCAAAACATTGACATGGCACTGGCCTCTCCTAGAATCGCAAAATCTAGAGATGGGTCCAGTATACACTAAAAGCACAAACATGGACATGGTACTGGCCTATACTAGAAATACAAAATGTAGACTGGTTCACACTAAAATTACAAAACACAGACATAGCACTGGCCTTTATTAGAATCGCAAAATGAAGAGATTGGTTTACACTAAATACACAAAACATAGACATGGCACATGGTATACTAGAATCACAAAATGTAGACTGTGGTCCGGTTTACTAGAAAAACTTTCTGTCAAGAAAATCTTCTGGCAAAAACAAACTTTCTGACAAGATCAATATTCTGACACAAATATTGAGCCAAGATTCCTTGCAGTAGAAGCACGTATTGATTCGATGTAATCACTCCGCTTCAAATTAATAAAAAAAAAAGTGGGATCATGAATGCGCAGTGGGTGGCCGTTGAGAAACAGGAAAGATTCTCTATTGTGGTTAATTGAAAACAGTTTTGTTTTGGAGCAGTTAAATAATTACAAACCGTTCTTGCACAAATTAACCACTTTTTAGAGATCTTTCAAGAGGAGCTGCCAGTGTTTTCCTAATCTACAATTCAAGTGTCCATAAGACAACCCTGCTTCGGCAACACTCTACCTTGAGTGGCTTTTAAGCCTTGTATTGGGTGAATAATGGCGTTAAAAAAGTGAACAGAAATAATATTTGGTCAACACATTGGGTTCACAAACTTTACTCTCAGTGAAGAATATTTTATCAAAAAACTGAAATGAAGTCACGTCGGATGATGAGATGAGATACAGAAGGGGGATATTATCGTCTTAGCGTAGGGACTGTCATTTGTGAGATCGAGGAGAGGATCGACAGGGCGTAAATGACAGATGTCAGAATAATTGATGAGCTAAGAAAACTGGAGAAAGAAAGATACGAACGACAGCGAAGGACTGGTGAAATCGATATGCAAAAAGGGAGGCATAATAACGGTTAGAGGTGAAAAGGGCAAAAAAGAAGGAAAGAAAAAGACATGATAACGATTGAGGTGAAAATAACACAAAGAAAGAAGGAAAGAAAGAAGGAAAGAAGAAGGTCTAATGACGATAGGGGTGAAAAAGATAAATAGAAAGAAGGAAAAAAGGCATAATAACCATTGAGGTGAAAAAGACAAAAAAGACAAAAAAGAAAAAGATATAATAACGATTAAGTTAAAGAAAGAAAGAAAGAAAGAAGGAAAAAAGCATAATAGCCATTGAGGTGAAAAAAAAGAAAAAAAGAAAAAAGAAAAAGGTACAATAACGAATAAGGTAAGGAACAAAGAAAGAAGGAAAGAAATAAAAAGGTATATATAACCCTGATATAAGATACCACGATATAAGAGAAACCCGAATATAAGATCGTCCAAACCCGGATATAAGAGAACTTTTATCCGGTCCCGACAACTCTCTTATATTAGGGTAACACTGTATATTCACGATTGAGGCGAAAAAAAAAAACAAAAAAAGAAAAAATTATAATAACGATTATGGTAAAAAAACAAAGGAAGAAAAAAGGAAAGAAAACAAACGACTGAGGTGAAAAAGATCAGAAGAAAGAAGGAAAGAAAAAGGCTTAATAACGATTGGGGTGAAAAAGATACAAAGGAAGAAACAAGTTAAGGAAAAGTCATATTAACAATTGAGATGATAAAGCTAGAAGAAGAAGGAAAGAAAAGGCATAATAACCATAGGGCTGAAAAAGATTTAAAAAAAAAGAAGAAAAGGCATAATAACCAAAGGGCTAAAAAGATTTAAAAAAAAAAGAAGAAAAGGCATAATAACCATACGGCTGAAAAAGATAAAAAAATAAGAAAAGAAAAGGTATAATAAACATAGGGCTGAAAAGGATAAAAAATAAGAAAAGAAAAGGTATAATAACCATACGGCTGAAAAAGATAGAAAAAAATGGGAAAAGCAAAGGCATAATAACCATAGGGCTGAAAAAGATTAAAAAAAAAAGAAGAAATGGCATAATAATCATACGGCTGAAAAAGATAAAAAAATAAGAAAAGAAAAGGTATAATAACCATAGGGCTGAAAAAGATAAAAAAAAAAGAAGAAAAGGCATAATAACCATAGGGCTGAAAAAGATAAAAAAGAAGAAAAGAAAAAGTTATAATAACCATAGGGCTGAAAAACATTTTAAAAAAAAGAAGAAAAGGCATAATAACCATAGGGCTGAAAAAGATAAAAAATGAGAAAAGAAAAGGTATAATAACCATAGGGCCGAAAAAGATTAAAAAAACGAAGAAAAGGCATAATAACCATAGGGCTGAAAAAGTAAAAAAAAACCAAGAAAAGGCATAATAACCATAGGGCTGAAAAAGATAAAAAAAGAAGAAATGGCATAATAACCATAGGGCTGAAAAAGATAAAAAAATAAGAAAAGAAAAGGTATAATAACCATAGGGCTGAAAAAGATAAAAAAAAAGAAGGAAAGGCATAATAACCATACGGCTGAAAAAGATTTAAAAAAAAGAAGAAAAGGCATAATAACCATAGGGCTGAAAAAGATTTTAAAAAAAGAAGAAAAGGCATAATAACCATACGGCTGAAAAAGATTTAAAAAAAAGAAGAAAAGGCATAATAACCATAGGGCTGAAAAAGATTTAAAAAAAAGAAGAAAAGGCATAATAACCATACGGCTGAAAAAGATTTTAAAAAAAAGAAGAAAAGGCATAATAACCATACGGCTGAAAAAGATTTTAAAAAAAGAAGAAAAGGCATAATAACCATAGGGCTGAAAAAAGATTTACAAAAAGAAGAAATGGCATAATAACCATACGGCTGAAAAAGATAAAAAAATAAGAAAAGAAAAGGTATAATAACCATAGGGCTGAAAAAGATTAAAAAAAAGAAGAAAAGGCATAATAACCATAGGGCTGAAAAAGATTTTTTAAAAAAAAGAAAAGGCATAATAACCATAGGGCTGAAAAAAGATTTAAAAAAAGAAGAAATGGCATAATAACCATACGGCTAAAAAAGATAAAAAAATAAGAAAAGAAAAGGTATAATAACCATAGGGCTGAAAAAGATTAAAAAAAGAAAAAAAGGCATAATAACCATAGGGCTAAAAAGATTTTAAAAAAATAAGAAATGGCATAATAACCATACGGCTGAAAAAGATAAAAAAATAAGAAAAGAAAAGGTATAATAACCATAGGGCTGAAAAAGATTAAAAAAAGAAGAAATGGCATAATAACCATAGGGCTGAAAAAGATTTTAAAAAAACAAAGAAAAGGCATAATAACCATAGGGCTGAAAAAAGATTTAAAAAAAGAAGAAATGGCATAATAACCATACGGCTGAAAAAGATAAAAAAATAAGAAAAGAAAAGGTATAATAACCATAGGGCTGAAAAAGATTAAAAAAAAGAAAAAAAAGCATAATAACCATAGGGCTGACAAGATTTTAAAAAAAAGAAGAAAAGGCATAATAACCATAGGGCTGAAAAAGATTTAAAAAAAACAAAGAAAAGGCATAATAACCATAGGGCTGAAAAAAGATTTAAAAAAAGAAGAAATGGCATAATAACCATACGCCTGAAAAAGATAAAAAAAATAAGAAAAGAAAAGGTATAATAACCATAGGGCTGAAAAAAGATTTAAAAAAAGAAGAAATGGCATAATAACCATAGGGCTGAAAAGATTTTTGATAAAGAAGAAAAGGCATAATAACCATAGAGCTGAAAAAGATAAAAAAATAAGAAAAGAAAAGGTATAATAACGCTCATGGTAAAGAAAGAAAGAAGGAACGAAGAAGGCGTAATAACGATTGAGGTGAAAAAGTTGCAAAGAAAGAAAAAAGAAAAGACAAAACGCATATTAACGGATTGATGTGAAAAAGATACAAAGAAAGAAGGAAGGAAAGAAAAAGACATAATAATAATTGAGCTGAAAAAGTTGCAAAGAAAGAAAATATCATAATAACGATTGAGGTGAAAAACAAAGAACGAAAGAAGGAAAAAGGGAGGAAAATAAAAATAAAACAAAACAACGGATTAGAAAAAGAAAAAAAAGAAAAGAAAAAAAAAGAAAAAAGATACACAAAACGATAAAAAGAGGCGAAAGGGAGATGTTACACATGGTCTAAAGATCGCTTGAGGCATAAAACTGGCACTTACCATGCAATGCTGATTCCAATGTTATCACGCACACACACACACATGCACATAAACACACACGTATCTTATACTATTCAGTTTGTGGCTACCAATGACAAATCCTGGCAAAGGCATCAGAACTCTCAGAATGGTCTGGTGAGACTACACATCCTTGTCTTACACCTTTTTCTATCTTTGTGTATCTGCTGAACTCGTTTCCTGTCTGTATGCAGGCAGTTTGCTACAAGTAAAGCTTCTTGATTACTCTAAGATATTTCCTGAATATGTTAAGTTTGCTGAGCGTCTCTACCAGGTGTTGAGACGTACTTTGTCGAATATCTTCGCATAGTCGACGAAACACAGATACACATCCATCTGCATTTCTGTTGCCCTTTCTGATAACTCTCTGGGCATGATATTCCTTGTCCCAGTGTCCTTAACGAAACCACACTGTTCTTGTCCAGGAAATTTCAGCTTAAATCTCATTCGTCTCCATGGTTCTCGCCCGCTTGCTCGGCCGCCATTGCCCACCGGAATCATTTCTTCCGACTCTATCGTAGCTACGCGTCGGACCAAAACAGGCGCCTTTTCGCTTCAGCTCGTAATAAGTGTAAAAAGATACTGAACGAAGCTAAGACGTTGTTTGCTGCCAGAATGAAGCAACGCATAGCATCCTCTAAGTTTAGCGCCAAAGACTACCGGCGACTCTGTAAAAGAGTGCTTAAGAAGAGCAAGTCCTCAAAACCCCCACTAATCAATAAATTTGAGGTCCTCACCTCCTCAGCGGACAAGGCTGAATACTTTGCCCGCAGATTCTCGAACAATTCGAGACTGGACTCGTTTGGAGTTTCTACACCCGACTTCCCACCTAGAACTGAGGCTCAACTGTATGACGTCCACATTTCACCCTCGCTGGTCTCTAACATAATCTCAAAACTTGACCCTCACAAAGCGAGCGGAGGGGACGGAATTCCAATCATAGTCTTAAAGAAATGTGCCCCTGAACTCTGCTCTGTTCTTTCTAAGCACTAGAACTTCTGCCTATCTGCTTCCTGCTTTCCTACCTGTTGGAAATCTTCCTCTGTAGTTCCTATATTTAAAATCACTGGAGAACCCTCGGACCCCACAAATTACCGCCCTATCAGCCTTCTTCCGATCTTTGGCAAAGTGTTCGAAGCCATTATCAACGCTGAGGTGGTTCAGCATCTCACAGCACACAGGCTCCTCTCGAACAAACAGTATGGTTTCCGCTTCACCAGGTCTACTGCTGATATGCTAACGACCATCACCGAGTATATATACCAGGCTCTCGACAAGAATGGTGAAGCCCGAACCGTTGCCTTGGATATCTCTAAAGCGTTCGACAGAGTCTGGCATGCTGGCCTTCTACGAAAATTGCGAAGCTATGGTATAACTGGACTTTTGTTGGACCTAATCCAGTCATTCCTCTCTAACCGCACATTGAAGGTGGTATTAAACGGACATGCCTCCAAGAACTACCCTACAAACGCTGGTGTCCCTCAAGGCTCTATCCTAGGTCCTACGTCTTTCTGATCTACATTAATGATCTCCCCGATGCCATAACATCCCAAGCAGGCATGTACGACGATGACTCCACAGTTTACTCTCGCCTCGATCAAAAATCTGGTGTGGGCGACAAGTCGAACCTCGCTGCCGAGATTGAAAAGAACCTCCAATCCGTGGTGGATTGGGGTAAGAAATGGCTCGTAAATTTCTTCCAAAACGAAGCTGCTATCAATTAACCACCATAGACAACCGCACCTAACTCCCATTAGCATGGAACAGGCTTGCCTCCCAGAGAGTAAAACACTACGCCTGCTTGGCCTGACACTCTCAGCGGACTTCAAGTGGAATAACTACATCGAATCCATTGCTAAATCCACTGCCATAAAAGTTGGTTCTCTGTGCAGGGTCCGGAAGTTCTTCTATCCTGCACATATATAAATCTACCATCCGCCCGTGAATTGAATACTGCTGCCACATCTGGTCGGGTGCACCTGCTATTCTCCTCGGGATTCTCTACAAAGTACAACGGAGAGTCTGTAATGTGATCGATACCGACTTGGCAGACAAGCTGCAGTCTCTCTCCCACCGGCGCGACTTGGCTTCCCTGTGTCTCTTCTATAAATACTCTCACGGCTTCTTCTCCGATGAACTTAGATCACTGGTGCCCTCCTATGTGCGAATTTGCACGAGATACTATATTAGCAACTAGATCCCACCCTTTTACAGTGAAACCGATAAAATGCAACCGTAACTTCTACTCCAACAGTTTCTTTTCTCGCACTTCCCGACTGTGGAATTCCCTTCCACATGATTGCTTCCGCGACGGCTACAATCCCCAGGAGTTTAAATGTAAGGTCAATAGACACCTCCTAACACACTAACCATCTTTCAAACACTCTTCCCATCTACCCAACCCCCAGCCTCGGTATCCTTACCCATCTATCACCCTTCTTCTGACATTTCCTATATCTAACCACTCTTTCTCTTCACCTTCCCCTATGTAATCCCATGCGCAATAGTGGCAGTGGAATTAAAAAAGTTAAAAAAATAAAATAAAATTTCGGAATTAGTGTCCAATTATCAAGACATGCCAAAACCAAATTTAAATATTCCTGTGAGAAAACAAGACATCACACAGTGCATTGAAACAATTGTTCCTTCTTGTCAATTTACAACATCGTCGACTTGCTCCTGAAAAGCTCAACATTACCAAAGAAGAATTCTAGCACTTAGCAAACTTTGGAGTAATTCGCCCTTTGAAAATTGAGTAGACTTCATCTTTATACATGGTACCAAAACAGAAGCCATTCTCAAAGACCTTGTGGCGATTTCCCCAGACTGGACGCAGTTATTCTTCGGTTGATAACCAGCTGCTAATATTCAACATTTGACCAGACAACTAAAATATTTTAAAAACTTGACTTCATCCGAGCCTACCATCAGATACCAATAGAAGATTCTGACATAAACAAGACAGCCATTAAAACGCCATTTTAGCTTTACGACGCAGAAAGACAAATCAGGAAGCCGAGTTCGAATTCCAGTTGAATTCCTTGCATTCACTTACACGCAAATACCCTTGGAAAAGGTATTAATCCGTCACTTCCTTCTAGTTATGGGTTAAATAACAGGACAGATTGGGTTCTATAGCCTTGACTGGCAACCAATCTACCACAGAAAGCAACCTACAGGATAATCTTCTCCCCAGTCAGTCATGTCTCTTTCTAGAGATGATCGCCCAAAGCGTGTATCACGTATGGCACTTAACTGGCTGAATGAAGATAATAGTTGGAAACATAAGTAAAGTTTCTACTGGGCAAAAAGTGGGGGATCAGTTTTCTATTGTTACTAAGTAATAAACTGATCCCCTACTAGTTCCTACTTACTAATACAATCCGTCTCTTCTCTCTTAAGCTATAGTTTAAAGAGCAGGATAAAAAATCTTCTAACCCAGTCAGTCATGTCTCTTTCGAGACATGATCGCCTAAGCGTGTATCACGTATGGCTCTTAGCTGATTGACTTCACCGGAAGAACCTGAATGGTATTTACAAGAGGTTTTTTTTAAAGATTGCAGAAATATGGTATTTTAGTGAATCCGATTAAATGTAAATTTGGATTTTCTGTCTTTGACATTTTAGGTCATAGACTTGATAAAAATGGTATAAAAACTGAAAGAAACAAAGCTGTTTGCTGTTTTCTAAAACTTTATAAAAATTCCTTTAGATGGTGAAATTTTATAGGAAACTAGCAGTGTAGCCCGGTTTTTTCGGGAAGTTTAAGGAATAATAAGAATAAAAAACATATGATGAATTTACATAGCAAATACACAACGTCCACCCTAGGCACTTTTATAGATAAAGATAGCAATTTAGTCCGGTTTCACTCGGGCAGTTTAAGGAATAATAAGAATAAAAAACATATGATGAATTTACATAGCAAATACTTACACAATGTCCACCCTTGTCACTTTTATAAATATAGATAACAATGTAGAATGTCTCTATTAGATTCGTGGGGGAGGGGCAACATATATAGATAATATAAAGTGAGGTGATCGATTCTACATTATAATCAATACATAAACTGATCCCTGACTTTGTGGGATGATTATATATATTTTTCTACCCCTAATTTTGGCTTTCTAAAAAAATTCAAGTTATCGTTTTAGCGTTCTTAATTTTTTATCTACATTTGAGCGCAACTCCCGTCAAGCTAGACCGCAAAATACAGACGCTTAGTCGTATCTATCAAACAAACAAATATTTACACCACGTCCACCCTCATCACTTTTATAGATATAGAAAGCAGTTTAGCCCGGTTTAAATCGGGTAGTTTAAGGAATAATAAGAATAAAAAACATATGATGAATTTACATAGCAAATACTTACACAACGTCTTCCGTCGTCACTTTTATAGATATAGATAACAATGTAGAATGTCTCTATTTAATTAGAGTGAAAAGCGGAGTGGCAACATATGTAGACATAGATAATATAAAGTGGGGTGATCGATTCTATATTATAATCAATACATAAACTGATCCCTGACTTTGTGGAGTGAGAATATTTATTTTTCTGCCCTTAATTTTGGCTTTCTGAAAAACTTCAAGGTGTCGTTAGCGTTCTAAAATTTTGATCTACATCTGAGCGCAACTCCCGTCGACCTAGACGGCAAAATGCAGACTCTAAGTCGAATCTATCAAACAAACAAATACTTACACAACGTCCACCCTCGTCACTTTTATATATATAGATAACAATGTGGAATGTCTGTATTGGATTAGGGTAAGACGGGGAGGAACAACATATATATCGATACAGAGAATATAAAGTGGGGTGATCGATTCTATATTATAATCAATAGATAAACTGATCCCTGACTTTGTGGGGTGATAATGTATATTTTTTATCCCTAATTTTGGCTTTCTGAAAATTTTCAAGGTGTCGTTAGATTTCTAAAATTTGGATCTACATCTGAGCGCAACTCCCGTCGAGCTAGACCACAAAATGCAGACGCTAAGTCGAATCTATCAAACAAACAAATACTTATACAACGTCCACCCTCGTTACTTTTATAGATATAGATTTATCCCCAATTTTACCGAAATAGTTTCTCATTGGCATTTGTTCTTTAAAGACAAAAGAAAAAGAACTGTCTTAGAAATTTTTATGAAGAAGAGTTGTCTGCATTTAATTTGGCAAAGGAAACGTTCGTCAGTATTAGTAATTTGACTTTTTTCGATCATTGAGAAGAGTTATTGTTCGCAGAAAACGTTTCGAGTTTTGCCATTGGAGCGGTCTTTCTTCTCAAAGAAATTATCAGAAACCGCTACTCGGTATAGCACTTTGGAACGAGAGTTAATAGCAGTGTACTCTGCTACCCGATAATTCTAGAAATTCTTCGAAGGTAGGTTTTTTTTTTTCACACGCTCACAAACCATAAACCTTTAATAAAAGCAATCAAAACCGAATCAGATAACGATTCTCATCTGGAATTTTGGTTCTTCGATTTTATCAGCCAATTTTCAACTGATATTCGGTATATAAAAGGCTCTGCAATTATTCTAGCAGACACATATTCCATAAATATTTCTACAATAAATATAAGTCCAGTTGTCTATTTTGAAGCTATTGCAACTTCCTAAAAGATGACGAGGATCTGAAGTCCCTCCTAGAGGATAACAATGAAGGAAATATATATTCCACAAGCGAAATATTCCATTTGGTGCGACATTTCTACAGGTAACTGTCAACCTTTTATTCCCAAAACTCTCCGTAGAAAATTATTTGATACTCTCCACTCATTATCACACTCAGGTATAAAATGACCTTCAGGTTAATTAGCAGAAGTTACACCTGGCCCGGAATAAACAAGAAGAAAAGTGATTAGATCCGTCATTATGTCAGTCAGTTAAATGCCATACGTGATACACGCTTTGGACAATCATCTCGAAATCTGACTGGGCAGAAGATTTTCTATCCTGCTCTTGAAACTATAGCTGAAGGGAGAAGATACGGGTTATATTAATAAGTTTTAATTAAGGGGGGATCAATTTATTACTTAATAACAATAGAAAACTGACCCCCCACTTTTTGCTCAGTAGAAGCTTTACTTTTGTTTCCAACTATTATCTTAATTCAGTCAGTTAAGTGCCATACGTGATACACGCTTTGGGCGATCATGTCTGGAAAGAGACATGACTGACTGGGGAGAAGATTATCCCGCAGTAGGTTGCCATTGCTTTTTGTGGTAGACTGGTTGCCAGCCAAGACTATAGAATCCAATCTGTCCTGTTATTTAACCCATAACTGGAGGGAAGAGACGGATTAATACCTTTTCCAAGGGTATTTGCGCGTAAGTGAATGCAAGGAATTCAGCTGGAATTCGAACTCGGCTCCCCGATTCCTCGTTCCGAGTCGATATCCACTGCCCCACAACGCACATGTCAAAAAACTAAAACAGTGAGACACACTAAATTAGCTCCTACATTTTTCCTGTTCCTGATGCTCGATCTTACCATGTTTATATCGACATCACTTGACCATTCCTTCCCTGTCAGTAATATTACTGTCTTCTAAGTTACATTGATAAATTCACCCTCTACTCTGAAATAATTCCTCTTACTGATATCAGTGCAAAACCAATTGCGAAGGGTTTTATTGTGGTGATACTGAGCAAAAGCGATGGACCGGATGTTTGCTCTCTCACGACAAAAAGGAAAATGACCAAAAGTCGTCGCTGCGCATCCGGGTTCGCGCAGATGTTCCGGTTGGAAAATAAAAATTAATTAAATATTAAATTTCCATTTCGCGATCCTACGCGAATTTTATTTATCGACCAATGGGAAGTCCAGAATCAAATACGGATATGAATTCCCAAATGATCACCAGTGATCCAAAAAGTCGAAAAAAAAAGCCAATACAGAAAGCACCCAGACAAGACAAACCGACGGTGACAGGCGAGAGTAAATAATATCTCCCTTGACCAAGTCAAAAGGCTACTATGCTCGTCCCTTCACCTTTCCTTCCTTCTTCCCTGTCTCAAAACTACTTACTGACCTAAGGAGCGACTACATCAAAGACATTCCTCACTTACACGCTCCCCACATTCCTAAGCATCGATTCTCTTTCAGCTTATTATTTGCCATGAACATTTTAACCTCCGTCGGACCTATATTCAAGTATTATTTTAATTGTAAAATATTAATTGATATGTGTATATATAAATGTTATTTTCAACTCAAATTGCTTTTCTTGATTTTATAATCATTTTATGACTTATAGTGGGTTATCTACCACAAGGCCAAATTCCGTTAACCTGCAACAGTATCCAACTACACTTCTCTAGAACGGACTCCCGCTACAACCGAGAAAAAGAAGAGATAAGCAACCCTCTATATTATAACTGGTTTGGTCTGCAGATTTAGTGTTCCCACGACCATCACCACAGATAGAGGGACATCATTTGAATCCCCACTTTTCGCTTCCCTAACCCACCTGCTTGACCCAACTAGAATTTGTATAACCACTTACCATCTATCATGATAGAACGTTTTTATCGTTCTCTGAAGGAATACCTGAAAATAGCTCTGAGTCATCCTTCTTGGCTTCATAATATTCCATTAGTAGGATTTAAAACATTTGTAAAATCAAATTCACGGAATTTGTCTATATTTCTGAGACGAGGTAGTATTTACATTATTCGAACTATTGTTCTCATCTCTGTTGCCATTTGTACGACCTTAAGGACACATGGCCCAGTGGATATAGACGTTGGTTAGTTCCTGCGACTTAACCCAAAGAGTTTGTGAGTTCAGTACCAGGCTACAGCAGTGGTGAACAAGTAACTTGCATGGTTAGAGGGAGATAACTCAAAACTTCCAATAGCGGCTTTACGCAAGGAATGAAGATTATATACCCAAGTGATTGTAATAAAGGGTTCGGTTCGAAATTCCTAGCACCGTAAGAAGGCCGGAGCGTAGAACGGCCAAAACGTCGTACAAATGGCAACAAAGATGAGGACAATAGTCCGAATAATGTAAATACTGCAAATTTACAGAGTTCTTAAACCGAACTGGTATATGACATACCTTTATGTCTACCAGGTGAATAATCAAACCAAATGACCTCCTCTTGAATCGTACTTAATTTGTAGGTATGTCGAGATTAAAGATGTCTTAAATAATACCACCATCTCCTAGGCGATCACTCAAAAATTTCAACTTTGTGAAAGTTTAAAGACAATGCAACCAAACATCCCTTACAACCAGCCTACAAGTCGTTACAAGGTAGTAAAATATACAGAGAAATATTTCACAGTTTTAATTAACAATAGACGGGGAGAATATTTTCATCAACCATCTAAAACCGTCACTTTAGAAAATATTGGTGATGATCCACTAGAAGCCACCAAACAGATACAACCTGGAACTTTAAAAGGCGATCGCCATATTATATGGCCTAAGAAACTATTTTCTTGCTCGGAAGCAGAGAGCGCCCTCTACCCGAAGGCAGAGTGCTGACAGTGTCATAGTCGTAACAGCAGAGGCAAAAGCCAAGTGCTTGTGACTCTCTACGACTCATTATTTAGTCGTCCCTCCCAGTAAGGGCAACATATGACACATGGTCGGGTTATATCTGGGATTTCCGAGCTATATGGCCAGGCCAAAAAATGTCTGTCTATTTTTGCCCAGTCGTGATTCTACCCTTCGGCGGAACCACGACTAGGTTACTGCTCTCTGCACGGAAGCAGAGAGCGCCCTCTACCCGAAGGCAGAGGGCTGACAGTGTCGTAGAGTCGTCAGTCTAGTGACACCGTACGACTCATTATTTAGTCGTCCCTCCCAGTTAGGGCAACATATGACACATGGTTAGTTTATATGTGGGCTTTCCGTGCTATATGGCCCGGCCAAAAAATGTCTGTCTATTTTTGCCCAGTCGTGCCACTACCCTTCGGCGGAACCACGACTGGGTTATTGCTCTCTGCTCGGAAGCAGAGAGCGCCCTCTACCTGAAGGCTGAGAGCTGACAGTGTCATAGTCGTAACAGCTGAGGCAAAAGCCAAGTGCTTGTGACTCTCTACAACTCATTATTTAGTCGTCCCTCCCAGTAAGGGCAACATATGACACATGGTCTGTTTATATCTGGGATTTCCGGGCTATATGGCCTGGCCAAAAAATCTGTCTATTTTTGCCCAGTCGTGATTCTACCCTTCGGCGGAAGCACGACTGGGTTACTGCTCTTGTTCGGAAGCAGAGAGCGCCCTCTACCCGAAGACAGAGTGCTGACAGTGTCGTAGAGTCGTCAGTCTAGTGACTCCGTACGACATTATTTAGCTGTCCCTCCCTGTAAGGGCAACATATGACACATGGTCAGTTTATAACTGGGCTTTCCGGGCTATATGGCCCGGCCAAAAAATGTCTGTCTATTTTTGCCCAGTCGTGCTTATCCCTTCGGCGGAACCACGACTGGGTTATTGCTCTCTGCTCGGAAGCAGAGAGCGGCCTCTACCCGAAGACAGAGAGCTGACAGTGTCGTAGAGTCGTCAGTCTAGTGACTCCGTACAACTCTCTTGTAGAGAATCCACCATTGCTATATATAGCAATGGGAACAGTCCATTTGCAGTCAAATAGGAGCGGCGCCCTAACACATATGTGGGCCAGAATCACTCAAAAATTCCATCTTTGTGAAAGTAAAAGACAATTCAACCATACATCCCTTACAACAATCCTACAGGTCACTACAAGGTAGTAAAATGTACAGAGAAACATTTCACAGTTTTAGTTAATAATAAATGTTATCTGGCTTCAAATAAACAAGGATGCAATGTATTTGACAAGTCATTGACTACCATGCAAAAATGCCAAAGTGGGGAGACACATTAAATCAGCTTCTACATTTTTTCCCTATTCTTGATAATAGATATGACCATTGTCCATATTGACATCACTGGACTATTCTATCCCCGTCATAAATATTACTATCTCCTCACCTGCATTGATAAATCCACCAGCTAGCCTGAAATAATTCCCCTTACTGATATCAGTGCAAAACCAGTTGCGAAAGGTTTTATAACTGGTTTGCTCAGCAGATTTGGTGTTCCTACTACCATCACCACAGATAGAGGAACACCATTTTAATCCTCCATATTCACTTCCCTAACCAACCTGCTTGGCACAACCAGAATTCATACAACCAGTTACCATCCTGAGACTAATGGCATGATAAAATGTTGTCATTGCTTTCTAAAGGAATACCTGAAAATAACCCGGAAGTATCCTTCTTGGCTTCACAATATTCCATTAATATTTGTTGAATTTAAAACATATGTAAAATCAGATTCACAGATATGGCACACCTTGATGTCTACTAGGTGAATAATCAAATCAAATAACCCACTCTTTGATCATACTTTGTTTGTAGGTATCTCGAGATTAATGATGCCTTAACTAACATCTCCATCTCCTAAACAATCAACCTACATTAGCCATAATTATTAGGCCACCCCAGTTTTTAAAAAGAAATTATGTATTTCATACTATTTTAGTGGATAATTCTAAATAAAAATATAATTTTTTTTTTTGTTATTATTACTTTGCAAAAATTTTTCAATGCAAGGAAGCAAAGATGAACTCGTCCGAATCACCCTAAATTTTCTTCATTTTTCATTGATGAAACTGCAATATAAGTAATTATTAAATATTTATGAATTTATTTGATGCACATGTTATTGTGCAATATTAACAAAAGAACCATTCTATTTTCACTTACAATTATTCACTTGGTAATAAATACTAAAAAATAGTATGAAATACATCATTTTTTTTTTAAACACTGAGGCGGCCTAATAATTATGGCCGGTAGTGTATGTAACATATGTGAGCCAGAATCACTCAAAAATTGCAACTTTGTGAAAGTAAAAAACAATGCAACCAAACATCGCTTACAACCATCCCACAAGTCATTCAGTGCCATACGTGATACACGCTTGGGCGATCATGTCTCTTTCGAGACATGACTGACTGAACAGAAGATTAATCTGCAGTAGGTTTGCCATTGCTTTCTGCGGTAGACTGGTTGCCGACCAAGGCTATAGAACCCAATCTGTCCTGCTATTTAACCCATAACTGGAAGGAAGAGATGGATTAATACCTTTCCCAAGAGTATTTGCGCGTAATTGAATAAAATGGATTCAGCAGGAATTCGAACTCGGCTCCCCGGTTTCTCGGTCCGTGCCGATATCCACTGTACCACAACGCATATCCCACAAGTCATTACAAGGTAGTAAAATGTACAGAGAAACATTTCACTGTTTCGATTAATAATAGACCAATAATTAACTGATTAAAAACGGCACATTTAAAAAATACTGGTGTTGATTCATTATAAACCACAAAGCAATCAAAACCTAGAATTCAAAGGGCCGTCGTCATATTAGATGGCCTAAGAAACTGTTTTCTTAATTGACTTAATGAAAATTCCCTTTCTTGTGATTTTTGTACAACTATCTCGCTTAATCCATTGCATTAACTTACACGCAAATACCCTTGGGAAAGGTATTAATCCGTCTCTTCCTTCCAGTTATGGGTTAAATAATAGGACAGATTGGGTTCTATAGCCTTGGACGGCAACCAGTCTACCGCAGAAAGCAATGGCAACCTACTGCGGGATAATCTTCTGCCCAGTCAGTCATGTCTCTTTCGAGACATGATCGCCCAAGCGTGTATCGCGCATGGCACTTAACTGACTGACTGGTCTCGCTTAAGAAAGAACACTACAGTGCTCTTTAATATCAGTAGCAGTCCTTAAACCTAATAGTATCAGTAGAAGCAGTTAAACATAATATCAGCAAAAACTCCCGAATATAAAATCCGTTATGGAGCCCTCCTACGATGAATGGACCCTTCCTCTTACTATATATAATTATCTGCGTGACTTCCGGCAGGCAGTTAAAGAAGAGCAGTTAAGTTCTCAGTTGACAACGGCTAGTACGCACTAAAAACCGGACTTACGTATTACTAGTTACTTATTATTAACACTTTACTTTGTATGTATTATTCTTATTATACTAATACACTTACTTTCCGGCAAAACTAGTCACTACAACTTTGCAGTGAGGTTTCGCCACAATAACTCCACAACAATTTGACGACGAAGATCCACAACAAAGACACATGAAGCCTAAAGTATCTATCTATCTATCTATCTATCTATCTATCTATCTATCTATCTATCTATCTATCTATCTATTGCAATCTTGTAATTATCTATCTATCTATCTATCTATCTCAGTCTAAATCATATCAGTCTGTCTGTCTGTCTGTCTGCCTGTCTATCTCACTGTAATTCATATCTATCTATCTATCTATCTATCTATCTATCTATCTATTGCAATATCTATCTATCTATCTATCTATCTATCTATCTATCTATCTATCTATCTATCTCTATTGCAATCTTTTCATTATCTATCTATCTATCTATCTATCTATCTATCTATCTATCTATTGCAATCTTTTCATTATCTATCTATCTATCTATCTATCTATCTATCTATCTATCTATTGCAATCTTTTCATTATCTATCTATCTATCTATCTATCTATCTATCTATCTATCTATTATAATCTTTTCATTATCTATCTCAGTCTAAATCATATCTGCCTGTCTGTCTGCCTGTCTCTCTCAGTGTAATTCATATCTATCTATCTATTGCAATCTATCTATCTATCTATCTATCTATCTATCGCAATCTTTTCATTATCTATCTATCTATCTCAACCATTACGCATATCTATATATCTATAAGTCTCTCTCTCTCTCTCTCTCTCTCTCTCTCTCTCTCTCTCTCTCTCTCTCTCTGGGTTTCTTTTTTCAAACTGGTGACATGAACTTTCCATGCTGAAGCTAAAAGTGCTTTGAACGCGCCACACGAAAACACACCAACACAGTAAGTCCAACTCAAACATAATAATTAACATTTCGCTGCGTATGCAATTTACTTTTAGCAAAAGAAGATCTCTTTTTCAACTTTTTTTGTTGTTAATTTTGTTTTAATAAATGTTATCTTGCATTGGAAATCAGGTGTTCAATTATTTTGTTTGTACTCGTTGTCAGCATCACTATTTCATGTACTATGAAATATTCCTGTTATCAAATACAGTACTGTGCAAGAGTATTAGGACAAGAACTATTTTATCTTTTATGAGTCATATTGACAGAAAATAAACAATTAATTAAAGTAACTTTATTTGATTTACTCAACAAATGCTTTAACAAGAAAAAATGCTTGTTACAAAATAAATTTAATATTTAGTATAATAGCCTTTTGCTTTGATCACAGCCTTCATTCTGTCAGGCATTGACATCACAAGCTTCTTTAATGTATCTAATGGTATTTCCTGCCAAGCAGCTTGTATTTGTTCCCAAAATGTGTCTTACGAAGTAACATTAGATTTAACAATTCGAAAGGGGGGGAATAAGAAAAAAAGTCAGTCATATCCAAGGATAATAGAATAATGAGTAGTTTCAAAATAACTTGTTTAATAGAAAATAGGAAAAATTAACTTCTTTTTAAAACATTTCTTTTACACCTAGTTTTAAATAATCAATATTTATTAGCAATTTACTTGGCTTTTCACCCTATATTTAAATTTCAGTAAATAAAACAAAAATCACCCCTGTTCTAGTACTTTTGCACATTACCGGTAGTGTGCAAAAGTGTTAGGACAGGGGTGATTTTAATATTTATTTTGACGCTTCATAAAAGACAAAATAGTTCTTGTCCTAATACTTTTGCACAGTACTGTATAACAATGAATATTATGGGGTAAGAGGTAGAAAATACTTCAAGGTTGTGTGGACTGGCCATTGCATCATTGGTCAGAGAAGAGAAGCAAATAAATTAGTCTTTGCAAGCGGTTTCCGAAACAGTAAATTGAAAAAAAAAGGTTATTTAGAAGATTGTCTCGCAAATGATATTCAAATATTCATATTCCCATCTGAGGAAGCTAGGTATCTTCAGTTATATATTATGACATGAATAAATTCTGTTGATTCGCAATTTATTAATACGCGAGGAACGAATGGAAATGGTTTTCTATAGGAATGAATCGAAAATAATTTTACTAAAGGAATGCATGCTAAATGATTTTTGTATTACGCATTTTGCTGGAGAAAATCATTGAAAATAATGTACTATACGAAAGTGCCTAAATCTAATCTAAACTTATTTATAAATGGAAATTTGTCTCTGTGTGTGTCTATGTGTCTGTGTGTGTCCGCTACCTATAGACTCCGAAACGGCTGAACCGATTTTCTTGAAAATTTACACAGTTGTACTATAAGCGTCTGCGTGTGTTCTTATCTACGTTTTGTGTCGAAGTACCCCCGATAAATATCGAAAATCAATAATCGAAAAAATCGGGTTATAGAAGGAGTGGTCCAATTTTAATCAAATTTGATACACTCATAGACAAAGACATAAGAAACGATATTCAGAAGTTTCAAGGTTGTAGTTCTTACAATAGTGCAGAAAATCGATAATATATATATATATATATATATATAAGGAAAGATTTGTGTGTGTGTCTGTTTATCTGCTTGTATGTCTGTATTTCTTCAGCCCTTTTATTTTAGTGTTTGCTTCGGGTTTGGCTCTAAGTAGGTATAATTGTAGTTTTTAGTCTCAGACATGATACCATTTACTCAGAAGACTTATTTAGCCTTCAAAATTCAGTTTACGACGAAAAAAAATTATTTGATATCGATACTAGGAAATCAAAATTTGACTTACATCCATTCATTTTTCTTTCAGTCTACGGTTTCGCTTTAACTGGAAACAGCTATTGCTTTTTAGTCTTTCGTGCAAATGTCCAAAGAGTCTGAGCTCCAGGACCATGGATTAGTTTTAAAGCTTTCATTACACCCGAGCAACGCCGGTCTGTGCTGCTAATTGAACATAATTGAACATTATTTCACAATACCAAAGCATTGGGAATTATATAAAAATATACTCAGTTATGATCTGAGATTAAGGACTGGATGGTTGAATAATTAACCATTGGGAATTATGTTTACTATAGGAATGCATTAGAAAAAGTTTAGACTGTACGAATGTTTTGAAAACTGGTTGTTATTGTACGCATGTATTGGAAATGATTTTGTATATAGTGATGAACTGGAAAATCATTTTTAATATGTGAATTAATTGACATTACAGCATATACAAAAATTCAATTTTGGATAATTTTCACATTCTAATGAACGCAAGGAATTTGTCAACCGTTATATTTGAAGCAAGAAAAATGTAAAGTAATTTTTAGCAACACAGTTTCCGGTTACATTCGTTACCATAACTCACACCCCCGAAGATGACCTCGGAAAGAGGTTGAAAGTACTTGGGTACCTTGTGAAATTAATGAAAAATAACATCTGTCAAAGTTACAAAGTTTGATTGTAATACGCAAAAGATTATCCATGAATATGAACGGATTTTATTAAAAATAAGCAAACATAATGTTTGCTATTTATTTAATCCGATATATATATATATATATATATATTATCCTACGTCTATAAAAATAACATATAATAATAAAATCAAGGGGCGTAAATCATGAGTCTTAAAAATTTAAATATTCAAATCTTACATTTTTTTTAATCATATCACCCCAAGCAAGGCGGTAACGCCACTGAAGCGCGGGGGGCTACGTAAGTGTGAAAAGATTAGAAAAGAGAAAGCCGGAAACCACATCCTAAACAAGGAACAAGGGATGAGCCTCTTCACCTGTTCAATAGACGTGGGTGGAGTGTGAACCGGGCGATAGTTTAGTCTATCTACTCCAATTGAAAAAGAAAAAAGAAAAGAGTAAAAAGATTGGAAAAGAGAAAGCCGGAAACCACATCCTAAACAAGGAACAAGGGATGAGCCTCTACACCTGTTCAATAGACGTGGGTGGAGTGTGAACCGGGTGATAGTTTAGTCTATCTACTCCAATTGAAAAAGAAAAAAGAAAAGAGTAAAAAGATTGGAAAAGAGAAAGCCGGAAACCACATCCTAAACAAGGAACAAGGGATGAGCCTCTTCACCTGTTCAATAGACGTGGGTGGAGTGTGAACCGGGCGATAGTTTAGTCTATCTACTCCAATTGAAAAAGAAAAAAGAAAAGAGTAAAAAGATTGGAAAAGAGAAAGCCGGAAACCACATCCTAAACAGGGAACAAGGGATGAGCCTCTACACCTGTTCAATAGACGTGGGTGGAGTGTGAACCGGGTGATAGTTTAGTCTATCTACTCCAATTGAAAAAAAAAGAAAGAAAAGAGTGAAAAGATTGGAAAAGAGAAAGCTGGAAACCACATCCTAAACAAGGAACAAGGGATGAGCCTCTTTACCTGTTCAAAAGACGTGGGTGGAGTGTGAACCGGGCGATAGTTTAGTCTATCTACGTCAATTGAAAAAAAAAAAGAAAAGAGTGAAAAGATTAGAAAAGAGAAAGCCGGAAACCACATCCTAAACAGGGAACAAGGGATGAGCCTCTACACCTGTTCAATAGACGTGGGTGGAGTGTGAACCGGGCGATAGATTAATCTGTCTACTCCAATTGAAAAAAAAAAAGAAAAGAGTGAAAAGATTGGAAAAGAGAAAGCCGGAAACCACATCCTAAACAAGGAACAAGGGATGAGCCTCTTCACCTGTTCAATAGACATATAAACAAAAAAAATGTAGGTATTGTTTAATTAAAAACTGAATATCTACTCAGATACGATTATCGATTAAAAATAATGTTCAAACAAATAAAAAATGAGTTTTACTGTAGTAATGCATTTACAATTATTCTACTGTAGATATACACTAGAAATTTTTATGATACAAATACTTTGAAAAATGTCTTCTATAGTATTGCCATTAAAACTCAATAGTATCAAGGAAGAGGATGTGCGTCGTGGTGTAGTGGATATCGGCACGGACCGAGAAACCGGGGAGCCGTGTTCAAATTTCCGTCGTATTCCTTGCATTCACTTACGCGCAAATACCCTTGGGAAAGATATTAATCCGTCTCTTCCTTCCAGTTATGGGTTAAATAACAGGACAGTTTGGGTTCTCTACGCGAAATCATTCGACAAAATACGACACAAAGAATTGATGGAGATGCTAGGCAACCTCGACATTTTTGGCAAAGACATAAGAATAATCAAGAATCTCTATTGGCAGCCAACGGCCTGCATACGGACAGGTAACGACCTCAGTAGATACACAAAGATAGAAAAAGGTGTAAGACAAGGATGTGTCTTTTCGCCGGATTTGTTCAACCTATACAGCGAGAATATTTTAAGGACCCTAGATGACACGCCAGGATTTGTTATTGGAGGCCACAACTTGAACAACATAAGGTATGCGGACGATACAGTGCTGATTGCGGACACGGAAAGGAAACTACAAGACCTCATACAGAAAGTAGCAGTGGAGAGTGACAAGAAGGGACTACAAATAAACTTTAAGAAAACTGAGTGCATGGTCATCAGCAAAAGATACAACCCAAAAGGCCAAATACAGGTGGGGGATAACAGAATCAAGCAAGTACAAAAATTTAAGTACCTAGGAAGTGTTCTAACAGAAGATGGAAAGTGTGACACGGAGATCCGAAGGTGAATTGGCATGGCAAAGGACGCGTTCTAGAAGATGAGCAAAATACTAACACACAGGAAAATCTCAATAGAAACGAAAAAAAGAGTGCTAGACTGCTACGTGATGTCAGTTCTTCAATACGGCAGTGAATGCTGGACAATATCATCGAAAATGAGAACAAAACTGGAGGCGGCCGAAATGTATTTGTACAGAAGGATGCTACGGATATCGTGGACTGAGCATGCAAGCAACGATAAGGTATTGGAAAGAATGGCAATGAAAAATAAATTAATACTGAGCATCAGGAAGAGACAACTGAAGTTCCTGAGACAATGTGGAAGGAGAGCTTGGAGAACCTGATACTGACAGGCCAGATAGAGGGAAAGAGAGACAGAGGAAGGCAGTGGATAACATATTTGCAGGGCCTGATCAGGTGGATGACGGAACGGGGGTTGCGAGGTGTAACAGGAGCAAACATACTAATAGCCACCACGGGTAGGAAGACGTGGAGAACCATGATGGCCTACGTTCTAAAGGGACAGGGCACATAGAAGAAGAAGAAGAAGAAGAAGAAGAAGAAGAATGGAAATTTATTTTCACTATTAGTGAACTGATTGGTTAACGTGCATGAAGAATGTTTTTACTATACAAATAATTGAAACGTATGTCACTATAAAAAAAAGTAACGAAAGTGATTTTTAATACAGGAATTCAATGCCAATGATATTACTATAGGATTCCAATAGAAAATTATTTTTAATGTACAAATGATTTGAAAAGCAGATGTAATATGTTAAAACCACTGGACATTTACTAGAAGAAAGAATTGATTAATGATTTTACTGCGGCAATGTATTGGAAAAGATTTGAACGCCTGGAATGAATTGTCAATTATGGGAATCCATTGGAAATTATTTTTTACTATACAATGCATTGAGAAATATTTTCGTTGTGTTAAAAACTTAACCTACATAGCGACATCAGATAACATTGAAAAATATGTGACGTCAAATTGAAAATGGTTTTCATTATTTTCTAGGACTGCATTGGAAAATGATTTTTTTTTTACTATAGGAATGCATTAGAAATAGAACAGAAAATTATTTTAACTTTAAGGATAAATCCGAAAATATTTTTACGATAGGAATGTATTATAAAATTATTTTTATTACAAGAATGCATTGGAAAATGATTTTTAATATAGGAAGGCATTGGTATTGGGATGATTGGTAAGGCATTGGTAAAGGGATGATTTAGAAAACGATTTTTATAAAAGGAATGATGCTTTGGAAATGATTTTTACTGTAGGAATGAATTGGAAAATAATTATTACTATGAAAAAAATGATTTTTAATATAGAAATCCATTAAAAATGATTTTTGCTATAGAAATGCATTGGAAAATGATTTTTGCTATAGGAATGCATTGGAAAATGATTTTTACTATAGAAATGCATTGGAAAATGATTTTTAATATAGGAATGCATAATAAAATAATTTTTGCTGTAGGAATGCATTGGAAAATGATTTTTAATATAGAAATGCATTGGAAAATGATTTTTGCTAAAGGAATGCATTGGAAAATGATTTTTGCTAAAGGAATGCATTGGAAAATGATTTTTACTATAAAAATGCATTGGAAATGATTTTTAATATAGGAATGCATTGGAAAATGACTTTTACTTGTATTAGAAGCGAAGTTTTTATGATAGGAATGCACTAGAAAATGATTTTTACTATCCCGGTTCACACTCCACCCACGTCTATTGAACGGGTGAAGAGGCTCATCCCTTGTTTCCTGTTTAGGATGTGGTTTCCAGCTTTCTCTTTTCCAATCATTTCACTCTTATGTAGCCCCCTGGACATCAGTGACGTTACCGCGTTGCTTGGGGTGATATGATTTTTAAAAAATGCATTAGAAAATGATTTTTACTATAGGACTGCATTGGAAAATGATTTTAATATAGGAATGCATTGGAAAATGATTTTTACTATAGGTATCCATTGAAAAATGATTTTCACTTTATGAATGCATTGGAAAATGATTTTTGCTATAGAAATGCATTGGAAAATGATTTTTACTGTAGGAATGCATTGGAAAATGATTTTTACCATAAGAATGCATTGGAAAATGATTTTTAATATAGGAATGCATTGGAAATGATTTTTGCTGTAGGAATGGATTGGAAAATGATTTTTACTAAAGGAATGCATTGGAAAATGATTTTTGCTATAGGAATCCATTGGAAAGTGATTTTTACTAAAGGAATGCATTGGAAAATGATTTTTAGTGTAGGAATGCACTAGAAAATGATTTTTACTGTAGGAATCCATAGGAAAATGGTTTTTACTATAGGAATGCATTGGAAAATGATTTTTGCTATAGGAATGCATTGGAAAATTATTTTTACTGTAGGAATGCATTGGAAAATGATTTTTACTTTAGGAATGCATTGGAAAATTATTTTTACTATAGGAATGCATTGGAAAATGATTTTTACTAAAGGAATGCATTGGAAAATGATTTTTAGTGTAGGAATGCACTAGAAAATGATTTTTACTGTAGGAATCCATAGGAAAATGGTTTTTACTATAGGAATGCATTGGAAAATGATTTTTGCTATAGGAATGCATTGGAAAATTATTTTTACTGTAGGAATGCATTGGAAAATGATTTTTACTTTAGGAATGCATTGGAAAATTATTTTTACTATAGGAATGCATTGGAAAATGATTTTTACTAAAGGAATGCATTGGAAAATGATTTTTAGTGTAGGAATGCACTAGAAAATGATTTTTACTGTAGGAATCCATAGGAAAATGGTTTTTACTATAGGAATGCATTGGAAAATGATTTTTGCTATAGGAATGCATTGGAAAATTATTTTTACTGTAGGAATGCATTGGAAAATGATTTTTACTTTAGGAATGCATTGGAAAATTATTTTTACTGTAGGAATGTATTAGAAGTAATTATACGGTAGGAATACACTGGAAAATGATTTTTAATATAGCGATGCATTGGCAAATTGTTTTTACTATCTCTCACCGGCGTGACGTGGCTTCCCTGTTCCTCTTCTATAAATATTTTCACGGCTTCTGCTCCAATTAACTTAGATCACTGGTTCCCCCGGGTATGAATTTACACAAGCTACTATATGTGCAACTTGGTCCCACAATTTTACAGTGAAACCGATAAAATGTAACTGCAATTTCTGCTCTAACAGCTTCTTTTCACGCACTTCCCACCTGTGGAATTCCCTTCCATATACTTGCTTCACCGACAGCTACAATCTCCAGGAATTTAAATGTAAGGTCGATAGACATCTCCTATCACAGTAACTCGCATCCATTCTCAGAATCTCTTTTTCCACCTACTCCACCCCCATCCTCTGTATCCTCATCCGTCTATTACCCTCATCCTGACATATTTACTGCAGTACTCAGTCGCTTTCCAACTTAAGGGAAAATGTGACACAAGGCCTTTTTAATGTGAGTCCTCCTGGCCATATAACCCGGTCAAAAATATCTGTCTAATGTTCCCAAGTCGTGACTCTACCCTTCGGCGGAGCCACGACTGGGTTAATGCTCTCCGCCCAAAGGCAGAGAGCTCGACAGTGCGTAAATCTGTCAACTGCGCGAGTTGATTGCTCGCCGGTAGTCACTCAGATCATCATATATAACAAGAGGAAGAGTCCATTCCTCGTAAGAGAGTATCATAACAATTATATAAATATATTGGAAAATAATTTTATCATGGGAATCCATTTGGAAATGATTTATAATCGAAGAAAATTATTTTAACTTTATAGGACAAACTTAGAAAAAGAATTATAGAAGAAGGCATTAAAAAGCAATTTTTAATGTAGGAATGCATCAGAAAATAATTTTTAGTATTCGAATGCATTGTAAAATTCTTTTTATTGTAGAACTCCTTTTTCTTTTTCTTTTTTCAATTGGAGTAGATAGACTAAACTATCGCCCGGTTCACACTCCACCAACGTCGTCTATTGAACAGGTGACGAGGCTCATCCCTTGTTCCCTGTTTAGGATGTGGTTTCCAGCTTTCTCTTTTCTAATCTTTTCACTCTTACGTAGCCCCCTGCACATCAGTGGCGTTACCGCCTTGCTCGGGGTGATATGATTAAAAAAAAAAGAGATGCATTTGAAAATGACTTTTGCTATAAGATTGCATTCGAAAATGAGTTTTATGACAAGAATGTATTGGTAAATGATTTTTCCTATGGAAATTAATTCGAAAACCAGTTTTACTATAGAAATGCTTTGGAGCATTTCTATGAGAACATTGTGAAAAAATGATTTTAATATAGAAATTCACTGCATAATGATTATTCCAGTAGAAATGCTATGGAAAGTAATTTTTCTATAGTAATACCAATAACTTGGACATTTCTGCCTTTTGTCTTTTTCGGTTCTAATTCAAGCGGTGAATCTGGCTCTTTTCTACTTTATAGTCATAACTTTCTGACCCCCAGACAACATAGGTACGCTCGTTTCGGAGAGGCTATAATACCGTCGAGATTCCTGTTCGCTCTTAGACAGAGAACATCATTAAAACTCAGATCAACGGCCTAAAACTTCACAGGCGCAAACAGCCGTGCGCACGCTTAAATTCACACGCATCTGTCGCAGGCGTACATTTTGACTATAAATGGCGACTCTTTGATTTTCATGTAAAGACTACAAAAGTGACGACACGTTTGTCAGTTTGTGTGTCCAGTATGAAGAAAGACAATGGTCGACAACATCATGGTAGACTTTATTTAGAGAATACTAGATTGCATAAAAATCTAACCCATACACAGTCACTATATGCATATATATACACGCATAGAGAAAATACACTTATATATATATATATATATATATATATATATATATATATATACACGTGAAAAAATCACAAGATCGCCAAGACCTACCGCGGTTTCGCACAACGGCTCGTCAGGGGCCTGACGAGCTGTTGTGCGAAACCGCGGTAGGTCTTGGCGATCTTGTGATTTTTTCACGTGTGTTTTTGCTCTACGTTACTTCCTCTTTGTTAATTCGAATTGGTTAGTTTGTATCGAGCACTTTTCTTTCTTTGTGGTTGGTTCCGTTTGAGGGTTTTTTTTCTTTGCTGCGAGGTACTGTATGTATTGTCGGTACTCCGCGGTTTTCTTTTTTTTTCCCCCTCTTGTCCAACGCTTTATAGCGACGGACAGTAACGGACTTAGATTCTGCCGGTTATTTGTGGTTCTCAAGGTTTGCTTTTGTAAAATTTTAGGATCTAGATACGTACAGAGTCAGTTTTATTATATATATATATATATATATATATATATATATATATATATATATATATGCACTACCGGTCATAATTATTAGGCAACCCCAGTGTTTTAAAAAATGATAATCTCTAGAAAAGTGGCTCCTGGCTAAAGTTTTCTGCTGACATGTAGTGGAAATACTATATTGAATCAACTGCTGGGGCTGTTAAGAAAATTGTTTCACTGTGTAGTGCTAGACAATTTTTCTCATTAAAATCTATCTTACACAATTATACACTACCTGCCGTAATTATTAGGCCACCCCATTAGTCGACAACATCATGGTAGACTTTATTTATAGAATACTGGATAGTGTAAAACTCTAACCCATACACATTCACTATATGCACATATACACGCAGATAGGCTTACCCCAGTGTTTAAAAAAAAGCACAAGCTTCTTCTTCTTCTTCTTCTTCTTCTTCTTCTATGTGCCCTGTCCTTTCAAGACGTAGGTGATCATGGCCTTCCACGTCTCCATATCCCTGGTGGCTCTTAGCACGCCCTTTCCTGTTAAACGATGCAACTCTCGTTCCATCATCCACCTGATTAGGTCCTTCAAATATGTTATCCGCTGCTTTCCCCTGCCTCTTTTTTCCTCTATCTGGCCTGTTAGTAACAGGTTCTCCAAGCCCCCTTTCCTCATTGCATGTCCCAGGAACTTCAGCTGTCTCTTCCTGATGCTCACTATTAATTTCCTTTTCGTTTCCATCCTTTCCAAAACTTCATCCTTGCTCACATGCTCGATCCATGATATCCTCAGCATCCTTCTGTAGAACCAAATTTAAATTGCTTCAAGTTTTTCCTTTATCTTTGATTATATTGTCCATCATTCACTGCCATATTGAAGAACTGACATCATATAGCAACCCAGTACTCTTTTCTTTGTTTCTAGCGAAATTTTCCTGTCTCTTAATACTCTACTCAGCTTCTGGAACGCGTATTTCGCCATGCCAATTCGCCTTCGGATCTTCTTCTGTTAGAACACTTCCCAGGTATTTAAATTTTTGTACCTGCTTAATTTTAATATCCCCCACCTGTATTTGGCATTTTGGGCTGTTCTTTTTGCTGAGGACCAGACATTCGGTTTTCTTGCAGTTTATTTTTAGTCCTTTCTTGTCACTCTCTTTAGCTACCTTCTGTAGGAGGTCTTGCAGTTTCCTTTCCGTGTCTGCTATCGCACCATATCATCTCCGACCTCTAGTTGGCATATTGGGCTGCCCTTTTTACTGATGAACATGCATTCGGTTTTCTTGCAGTTTATTTGTAGTCCTTTCTTGTCATTCTCTTCAGCTACCTCCTGTGGGAGGTCGTGTAGTTTCCTTTCCGTGTCTGCTATCAGTACTGTATCATCTGCGTACCTTATGTTGTTCAAATTGTGGCCTCCGATGACAAATCTTGGCATAACATTTAGAGTTCTCTGAATAGTCTCGCTGTACAAATTGAATAGACCCTGTGAAAAGACACATCCTTGTCTTACGCCCCTTTCTATCTTTGTGTATCTGCTGAATTTGTTACCTGTCCATATGCAGGTAGTTTGCTGCCTGTTAGATTCGTTATATTAACTTTTGGAAAGTCATGAACCCACTTCTACCCTAACTATGCTATAGAACCCAGTCTGTTTTACTATTTACCCATAACCGATGGAAGAAGTGATGGATTAATACTTTTCACAAAAGTATTAGTATGAAAGAGAATGTAATGAACTCAACTGGATATCAAACTCGGCTCTGTAACTCCTCAATTTGACCCCCACTGTGCCTTCATTAGGACAAAAGAGAGGAAAAATTATTTTTAATTTAATCCATAATCTCCCATCTCAACAAAAATCTGCCAAGCCTGACAAAGTAAACCGGGCTGCTGCCCTTCAAAAAATATACAATCAAGGACTGAATAGGGTAAAAAATGGCCATGTGATAATTAGCAGGAGTTTTCCACGCTAACAACTTCTCTTCTCGTACTTCTCGTTCGTGGAACTCCCTTCCGGGTCCATGCTTTATAGCTAATTTTAATCTGCAAAAATTTAAAAGCGATGTCAATCGTTATCTACTGTCCTCCTGACTACTCTTTTCTCTTTCCGCTCATTATTAATGTTTTTGTTTCTAATTCTTCTACACCTCGTAACGACTTGTGTCTCAGTGACTTTATAGCCTTGCATGGGGCGATACTGATTTAAAAAATTCTTTTCTCTGTAGATTGAAATAAGCAGAATTTTATAATCACGAGTAGCACCAGCCTTATCCTGACCCTTATATATTCATCTGTCAACTTCAACCGTATTTAGAAGATTTGTTGATCGTCATTTCAACGTGACATGCGTTTGTTTATCATTAATTCGGAAAAAAAACATTTTTTTCATGGATTTAGTTTCCTATTATTCAAGAATTTATGCATTTCAACGTCAGTTCTACTTGGGATTTAATGCAAAAGGCCTCTTTTGATTGTAACGGCTGAAAATTTACAAGTAGGATAAAAGTCACGTGACTGTGTAGAAAGAGAGTGGAATCAGAGAAGAATAAACAAGCGGAGATAGAGAGAGAGAGAGAGAGAGAGAGGAGAGAAGGAAAGAGAGAGAGAGAGAGAAAGAAAGAAAAAAGAAGAAAACAATAAAAGAAAGAAGAATAAAGTTCTGAAGGGTTAAGAAGGAAAGGAAAGGAAAGAAGACAGAAAGGAAAAAGAAAAAAGAAAAGAAAGAAGAAATTAGTGAGAGAAGGAAGAAAAAGAAATAAAAAAGAGAAAGATTTATGAAAAGAAAAAAGGGAAGAAAAAAGAGCGAAAAGAAAGAAAAATAACGTGAAACAGAGAGAATGAGAGAAAGTAAAAAAAAAGAAATAAAAAATTTCAGCAAGGTTTGCCAAAGAGAGAGAGAGAGAGAGAGAGAGAGAGAGAGAGAGAGAGAGAGAGAGAGAGAGAGAGAAAGAGAGAGAGAGAAAGAGAGAGAGAGACGGTGAAAGAAGAAGAAACAAAAAGAAAAAATTATCAAACGCTAACAATAAAGGCAGACATAAATAGGGACAGAAATAGAAAAACAGAGAAAGAGAAAGAGAGAGAGAGTAAGAGGTAGAGACAGAAATAAAGAGAGGGAACTAGATAGAAAGAGAGGGGAAAACAGTGAATGAGAGCAAGAACGAACAGTGAAGAAAGTTCATGTCATACCGTTAGCGAAAGTCAGTCAGTCAATTAAGTGCCATACGTGATACACGCTTGGGCGATCATGTCTCGAAAGAGACATGACTGACTGGGCAGAATATTATCCCGCAGTAGGTTGCCATTGCTTTCTGCGGTAGACTGGTTGCCAGCCAAGGCTATAGAACCCAATCTGTCCTGCTATTTAACCCATAACTGGAAGGAATAGTAAGATTAATACCTTTCCCAAGGGTATTTGCGCGTAAGTGAATGCAATGAATTCAGCTGGAATTCGAACTCGGCTCCCCGATTTCTCGTTCCGAGCCGATATTCACTGCGCCACAAAGCGAAAGCCGAATGAAAAAAAAAAGCTGGAGCAGAGTTTTAGCTTATAGATTAATAATTGATGAAAGTGACAGTGAAATGTTAGTATGATAAACTGAGCCCCCCTAAAATTGTTTAAACATTGAAATTTTTCCAATTTTATTTTGATAATCGGAAACTTTATGTAATAATCGATGAGTCAGTCAGTTAGTTAAATGCCATACGTGAAACACGCTTGGGCGATCATGTCTCGAAAGAGACATAACTGACTGGGCAGAAGATTATCCCGCAATAGGTTGCCATTGCTTTCTGCGATAGACTGGTTGCCAGCCAAGGCTATAGAACCCAATCTGTCCTGTTATTTAACCCATAACTGGAAGGAAGAAACGGATTAATACCTTTCTTAATGGTATTTTCGCGTAAGTGAATGCAATGAATTCAACTGGAATTCGAACTCGGCTCCCTGAGTTCTCGTTCCGAGCCGATATCCAATGCACCACAACGCACATCCTTAACTGCTCAGTTAAGTAAATAACGCATTTTTCTACACTGAAAATGGTAAGAATCCTAAGCATTATTGAAGCATTTTAACGCTTAAAGGACCGGTACGCGCAAATACCCTTGGGAAAGGTATTAAACCGTCTCTATTTATTCTACTTACTTTCCCTCTCTTTTATTTTTACACTATTTCTTTCTTTCTTCCGTTTTTCCTTCCTTCATTCCTTTCTTTCTTTCTTTCTTCCTTTCTTTCTTTCTTCCTTTCTTCCTTTCTTCCTTTCTTTTTCCTGCTCAAATTTTCTTATACTTTCTTCCTCCCAACATTTCTTCTTACTTTCCCTCACTTTTATTTTCCACTATTTCTTTCTTTCTGTCTTTCTTTCTTTCTTTTTTTCTTTCTTTCTTTCTTTGTTCCTTCCTTCCTTTCTTTTTTCTTTTTTCTTTCTTTCTTTCTTTCTTTCTTTCTTTCTTTCTTCCTTCCTTCCTTCCTTTCTTTTTTTCTTTTTCCCGATCAAATTTTCTTATACATTCTTCTCCCAATATTTCTTCTACTTACTTTCTTTCACTTTTATTTTTCACTATTTCTTTCTTTTTTCTTTCTTTCTTTCGTCCTTCCTTCTTTCCTTTTTTCTTTCTTTCTTTTTCCTGCTCAAATTTTCTTATCCTTTCTTTCCCCCAACATTTCTTCTTCTTTCTTTCTCTCACTTTTATTTTCCATTCTTTCTTTCTTTCTTTCTTTCTTTCTTTCTTTCTTTCTTTCTTTCTTTATGCATTATGTCTTCTTTTCTATTTTATTTTTTATTTTCAATTTTTTTATTTGCTTTCTTTCCTATATTTTTTTAATTCTACGCATTTATTCTCCCCTTTTTACTTTTTTCATCTTTTGTAATTATTTTTTGTTTCTTTTTTCTATTTTCAAATCATTTTATTTTATATTTTTCTTCCTTTTTATTTCATTCCGTACTTCATTCTTTTTTTCTCTCTTTTTCATTTGAATTTTTTCACTCTTTCTTTTCCTCCTTCCTGTATTTCTTTACTTTTTATTTTCCTTTCTTTCGTCAATTCTTGTCCCCTTCGTCTTTTATCTCGTTATCTTTTTTCTTAAAAATACATTTCTCTTTCTTTTCTTTATTTCTTTCGTCTCCTTCTCCTTTTCTGCTTATTTTTTTCTTTTTGTATTTTTTAATGTTTTCTTTTTTTAAGATATTTTCATTTCATATTCTGATATACATTTTGAATTTTATTTATTTCTTCTTTGTTTTTTTTTTCTATGTTTTTCTTCATTCAGTCATTCATTTATTTATTATGTGACACATCCTTATCTCTTTGATGTCGTATCTTATTTTATCCTTCCTTCCTTCCTTCCTTCCTTCCTTCCTTCCTTCCTTCCTTCCTTCAATCCTTCCTTTCTTTTTCTCTTCCTTCCTTCTTTCAAACATTCCTTCCTTCCTTTCTCTCCTTCCTTCTGCCCTTCCTGCCTCTCTTTCTTCGATCCTTCCTTCCTTCCTCATTCATTCATTCATTCATTCAGTTATTCATTCATTCCTTTCTTCCTTTCTTTCTTCAATCCTTCCTTTTTCCCTTCCTTCCTTTCTGCCTTACTTCTTTCCTTCTTTCCTTCCTTCCTTCCTTCCTTCCTTCCTTCCTTCCTTCCTTCCGTCCACCTTTCCTTCTTTCCTTCCATCCTTTCTTCCTTCCTTTCTTCCTTCCTTCCGCCCTTTCTTCAATTCTTTTCCTTCCTTCCTTCCTTCCTTCCTTCCTTCCTTCCTTCCTTCCTTCCTTCCTTCCTTCCTTCCTTTGTGGGTTTATATCTAAAAATTACATTCCGAATTCGTTTGTGTAATAGTCATACTTTTCTATTGTAAAAAGTTAAATTGAGATTATAAAACTTAGAACAGCACCAGGAGACAAGCGTATATAATCGGTTAACTTAACATGTATATGAACTGTCTCGGTATGCACTGGATGAGCAAGAAAACAGACAGATAGATAGATAGATAGATAGATAGATAGATAGATAGATATGAAAAGATGAGGATAGATAGATAGATAGATAGATAGATAGATAGATAGATAGATAGATAGATAGATATGAAAAGATGAGGATGAGATAGATAGATAGATAGATAGATAGATAGATAGATAGATAGATAGATAGATATGAATAGACTGAAATAGATAGATAGATAGATAGATAGATAGATAGATAGATAGATATGAAAAGATGAGGATAGATAGATAGATAGATAGATAGATAGATAGATAGATAGATAGATAGATAGATAGATAGATAGATAGATAGATCATTGCTCTGAGGAAAGTGCCATATCTTTTCATTTCTGCATCCCCTCTTTTAGCTTTAGCCGACAGTAAAACAGTTCCCTGTAACTTCAAATATAAGAAAACGATCAAAAAATCTTAGAGACCCTTTACATAAAAGAACGCAACATGTTATCAGTAAGATATAATATTTCAAATTTACTATATGAGGGCTAATCAACGGGGAAAGTGATTTTAAGATATAGACAGTTTACACGTCGAAATCAACACTGTTACTGTAAATCATCCGACCATGCTTATATATATATATATAGCGCCCATATGCTGCTGAGCTAGTGTGAATTAAACAGTGCTCGATATTTTAAAAACAGAGCTATTAATTATATGTTAATAAATATACATATTATCTTTTACCAGTGGCACGACTAGGAGTTTCATGCAAAATGCAATCTTCAGGTTCTGCGTATAGACTCACTGTCAAGCAATTTAAATTTTAATAAAAATATCTGTTTACCACAACGTTCACGTAGTCAAATATTATACGGGGATTCAGTTTATTATAAAAAAATTGATTTGGCATTTAAAATAAACTATATATATATATATATATATTAGGACAAATATTTTAAACTGATAGATAGACACTTTCCAAAGGGATCAGAACTAAACAAAATTTTCAACAGAAACACAATCAAGCTAAGTTATAGTTGCATTAGTAATTTAGATAGTTTTATAAAAACACAAAATACCAGAAAATTAGATAGCAGTGGACAAAACAAGACCACTAATAAAGAATACAACTGCAGGGACAAATATAAATGTCCACTTCAAGGACTTTGCAACACAAAAGAAATCATTTACAAGGCAAAGGTAAATTACCCAAATGGCCAAAATAAAATATATTTGGGTTCAACCAAAGACACCTTTAAGACCAGATGGTTCAATCACAAGTCTACATTAAAAATAGAAAACATAAAAACTGTACAAAATTAGCTAGCCACGTGCGGAAATTAAAATCAAAATATGGAAAAGACTCAGACATAATGTGGAGTATAGTGAAAACAGCCAAGCCTTACAATGGTGGCAAAATATGTAGAATGTGCAAAGAAGAAAAGTTAGAGATTATGCTGTTCCCAAACAAAAGCGATCTGTTGAATGAAAGAACGCAAATTGTGACTAAGTGTAACCATACAAAAACATATTTATTAGGTTCATACAACCGTGGATAAAAATGCCATAATTCTTTGGAATTTTAAAAATTGCGCGTTCAAAAATCCCCTGAAACGTGAGCGTTCAAAAGAAACACACTTACGTGAGCGTTCTTAAAAAAAATAACGGTAAAATCAGTTATTGCAAATAGCCTGAAGACACCACGCATGTTTAAAACATAGGTCGCGTAATAACTCGTTTACAAATCTAAACTTATTTATAAATGGAGCTTTGTCTGTGTGTGTGTGTGTGTGTGTGTGTGTGTGTGTGTGTGTCCGTTACCTATAGACTCCGAAACGGCTGAATCGATTTTCTTGAAAATTTACACAGTTATACTATAAGCGTCTGCGAGTGTTCTCAGCTCGGTTTTGTGTCGAGGTACCCCCGATAAATATCGAAAATCGATAATCGAAAAAATCGGGTTATAAAAGGAGTAGTCCGATTTTAATCAAATTTGATACATTCATAGACAAAGACATAAGAAACGATATTCAGAAGTTTCAAGGTTGCAGTTCTTACAATAGTGCAGAAATCGATATATATATATATATATATATATATATAAAAGGGAAGATGTTTGTGTGTGTGTCTGTTTATCTGCCTGTATGTCTGTATATTTTTTTTCAGCCCTTTTATTTTAGCTTTTGTTTCGGGTTTGGCTCTAAGTAGAATAATAAATATAATTGTAGTTCTTCGTCTCAGCCATGATACCATTTACTCAGAGGACTTATTTAGCCTTCAAAATTCAGTTTACGACGAAAAAAACCTATTTGATATCGATAGCAGGAAATCAAAATTTGACTTACAGCCATTCATTTTTCTTTCAGTCTACGGCTTCGTTTTAACTGGAAACAAGTATTGCTTTTTATTCTTTCGTGCCAACGTCCAAAGAGTCTGAGCTTCAGGACCATAGATTAGTTTTAAAGCTTTCATTACACCCGAGAAACGTCGGGCTATACTGCTAGTATATATATATATATATATATATATATATATATATACTGCTAGTATATATATATATATATATATATATATATATACATTAGGTGCGATTGTAAATTGTTGCAATTATTTTATTATTTCAAATATTCTTCAGGCTGAGTCTGAGCTCCAGGACCATGAATTAATTTTAAAGCTTTCATTACACCCGAGCAACGCCGGCCTATACTGCTGGTATAATTATAATTAAGTATTTTAAGATAACTAATTCCACATTGCATAGATTATATCTATCTCCAATGCCATTGTAAGATTTGGCTTTAGCTGTAATATCTCACGCAATAATGGCCGTATTCCCATTATTCTTTAATTGCCTGCAGTGTTTAAAAAGTGCGGGGATGTTTGTGATTTTTATATTACTACATAAAATCGTTCTATGATGGTAGAAACAATATTTCCAAGAAGTTTACGTGGAATTAATATAAAATTTGAAACTCCGAGTCGTACTTTCGGTGAAGGATAATATCTATCTATCTATCTATCTATCTATCTATCTATCTATCTATCTATCTATGTATCTATATATATATAAATCTATCTATATATATATATATATATATATATATAATGGATTCTCCCGTCGCGTTCAACGTATGAGGGTCCAACCTTTTTCCAGCAAGACAACCACACAGAGATTTGTTTATAGTGGTGAAGGCATTGTGTAGTACCATCCACACTTCTTGGAACTGCTGATAACAAACAATTGGTGCAGATGACTGCCACAGATCGCACGAACAGCAGACCTCAATTATTTAACCCATAATTGGAGGGAACGAACGGATTAATACCTTTCCCAAGGGTACCAGTGCGCAAGTGAATGCAGCGTGCTCGACTGAAATTGGAACTCGGCTCACCGATTTCCCCCTCCAAGCCGACATCCACCGCACCCCAACGCACATCCGTGAATGCTAACAGCACCTGGTATTCCCAAGTCGTCACCCACCTAAGTACTGACCAGGCTCAACTTCGGTGATCGAGCGGGAACCGGTGTATCCAACGTGACATGACCGTTATATATATATATATATATATATATATATATATATATATATATATATATACGATTTCGCACTTTGAGTGTAGTAATAAAAAGTGCTCGATTAAGATACCACATGGTAGAAACCTAGGTCGCGTAATAACTCGTTTACAAATGAAGAATATTCAAAAGTACTACAATATAATTGCATTAAACTCCTGTTAATACAACCATGCACTGGTCTAATTTTATTATGAGCACAACTAAGTAACTAAATAATCAATATATATATATATATATATATATATATATATATATATATATATATAGTGTATTGAGGCAGCATAGCAATGTTTTATGTCAGCACAAGATAAAATGGTCGCTGATGGTGGATGTCTTTATGTTAACGTCCCTGTAACTTCTTTGAAGATGGCTCATGTGAGCTGAAAGTTTAGAACCAACATCAGAAAACAATATCCAAATGTTGGAAAATTTTTGTCTTTATTTTCATTTGAAATTAAAACCAAAAATACAATGTTTAGAACAGCTCATGATTAAACATAATAGACATTCATTGTCTCTTATATTTAACAATATATATATATATATATATATATATATATATATATATATATATATATAGTCGAACCCATGAAATAGTTTTTATGTTTCAGGTTTCCCTGCGATTATTACAGTTAAAAATAATACAAGAGAATAAATTCTTTATTGTAATAACCCAGATTTTTCCAACAATATGCCGTACGTGAATAGTAAAATTACGAATATAAAATTAAATAGAAATTACTCGAAAATGCATCAGCTTATTTAGGGAGAAGGAATAAAGAGAAAGGAAAAAGAAAAAGGCAAAATTAAATGCAAAGAAAGAAAGAAAGAAAGAAAGAAAGAAAGAAAGAAAGAAAGAAAGAAAGAAAGAAATGCAAAGAAAGAAAGATAGAAAAAGACAGAAAAAAAGAAAAGAAAAAATGAAATGCAAAGAAAGAAAGAAAGAAAGAAAGAAAGAAAGAAAGAAAGGAAAAGAATTAAGAGAAGAAAAAGAAAGGGTGAATGAATAACGAATAAAGAAAAAGGAAAAAGAAAGAAAGAAAGAAAGAAAGAAAGGGGAAAAGGAATTAAATGCAAAGAACGAATGAAAGAAAAAGAATGAAATGCAAAAAAGTAAGAAAGGAAGAAAGAAATATGGGATGAAATAAAGTTGAATGAAATATAGAAAAAAGAAAAGGAGAAAAATGACGTTCAAAAAAGAAAGAAAAATGGTAGGAAAAAAATAAAAAGAAATGGAGAAGAAATTAAACGCAAAGAAAGAAAGGAAAGAAAGAAAGACAAAGAAAGAAAGAAGCTAGTGACGAAAGAAAAAAGGGAAAAGGAATGAAGTGCAAAGAAAAAAGAAAAGATGAAAAATGAAAGAAAAAAATATGAACAAACATGTCAAAACTGAACATTCATTAAAAAAATACAAAAAAAAACAAGAAAATCTAAAACGAAATTCTAGACTAAAAATGGCTACTTTTTTGTCAAATATTGACAATTACGATGATTTACTTTTTTGTCTTTTCGTTTCGCCCGGGGCCTAATTCATTTGCTTTTTTTGTCTGAATGAGCTAAAGTAGAAAAGTTAATCACAAAATCCTACATACCACCTTTATCAACTGAACAAATGTTGACATGCTCATACGCATTTGTGGTGCATTGGATATCGGCTTGGAACGAGAAATCGAAGAGCCGAGTTCGAATTCCAGCTGAATTCATTCCATTCACTTACGCGCAAATACCCTTGGGAAAAGGTATTAAACCGTCTTTCTTCATTTCTCGCTCAGTCGGTTAAGTGTCATACGTGATACACGCTTTAGGTGATCATGTCTCGAAAGTGACATGACTTACTGGGCAGAAGACTTTCTATCCTGCTGTTTAAACTTTAGCTGAAGGGAGAAGAGACGGATTATATTAATAAGTAGTAATTAGTGGGGGATCAGTTTATTACTTAATAACAATATAAAACTGATCCCACACCTGGGCTTCTTGGTCAGAAAGTTTTAACCACTCGGCAACGCACCCATTTTTTGCTAATAGACAAAATTAAATTCGCTAAAACAACCAACAATTTACAGGAAAAAAAAATTCAAATGAGCGTTTCCAAAATTCAAAAATCAGAATAAAATAATTATCAAAGCAGATAAGACGGGTAACCATAGCAAAATCGATGCAGATATTTACCATGAAGCTATTTAAGAAATAAGTTAATAAGTTTTGCAAAACAGCACCCAACAACTGGGAAAATAACAACAAGACGGAAGCCAAGAAAATAGATACTGAATTAAAAATCGATGACAGCATTTGTAAATACCAAATATATATATATATATATATATATATATATATACATACCGTTTATTTTAAATGCCAAATATAGATATATTTGTAAAACAATTTTATTTTTCAGTTGTGAATATTAATTTTTTTATATTAAACAGGAAGGAGGATCACTGGTTCTTTTAAAAAATTCAAACAAAGATGAACACAAGCCATAAGTGTTTTAAGATAACTAATTATTTAGCTAGACAGAAATTACGTTTATCGCCTTTCCCATTGTAGGATTTGGCTCTTGCTACAGTATTCCACGTAATAATACGTGCATTACCACCATTCTTTAATGGACAGAAATGTTTTGAGTGCTCATTGTTTATTTATTTATTTTATATTACCTAAAGTCATTATTTATTATTTTCTCTTTTTAATCATATTTATTTTTGTTTTCTTTCCAGCAATGACAAGAAAGAATGAGAAAACAAATCTTTACAATTGATCACTAAAACAAAGAACTTTTATTTATCAACAGTCAGTCAGTTCAAGTGACATACATGATACACGCTTTGGGCGATCATGTCTTGAAAGAGACATAACCGACGGGGAAGATTATTTTCTACCCTGCTCTTTAAACTATAGCCGAAGGGAGAAGAAACTGATTATATTAATAAGTAGTAATTAGTGGGGGATCAGTTTATTACTCAGTAACAATAGAAAATTGATCCCCCACTTTTTGCCCAATAGAAGCTTTACTTATGCTTCCAACTATTATCTTCATTCAGTCAGTTAAGTGCCATACGTGATACACGCTTTGGATGATCATGTCCCGAAAGAGACATGACTGACTGGGCAGAAGATTTTCTATCCTGCTCTTTAAACTATAGCTGAACGGAGAAGAGACGGATTGTATTAATAAATAATAATTAGTGGGGGATCGGTTTATTACGTAATAACAATAGAAAATTGATCCCCCACTTTTTGCCCAATAGAAGCTTTACTTATGCTTCCAACTATTATCTTCATTCAGTCAGTTAAGTGCCATACATGATAAACCTTTGGGCGATAATGTCTCGAAAGAGACATGACTGACTGGGTAGAAGATTTTCTACCCTGCTTTTTAAACTATAGCTGAAGGGGGGAAGAAACTGATTATATTAATAAGTAGTAATTAGTGGGGGATCAGTTTATTACTTAATAACAATATAAAACTGATCCCCCGCTTTTTGACCAGTAAAAGCTTTACTTATGTTTTCAACTATTTTCTTTATTCAGTCAGTTGAATTCCATACGTGATAAACACTTTGGGCGATCATGTCTCGAAAAAAACATTACTGACTGGGCAGAAGATTTTCCTGAAGTAGGTTGCTATTTAACGAGCTTAACGAATCAGGGTTGGTCATGTTCTCACTTTAATCATTCATCTTGGTAAAAAGGAAATCAATTTTCACTTGTTCTTATAAAAATATTTTTATATACTTTCAGGCAACCTCTCCTGCCTCCCATGAGCATGGACCAAGCGATTCTCCAGGAGAGTAATACACTACGCCTCCTCGGACTTACCCTGTCCTCAGACCTCAAATGGAACCACTATATTGAATCCATAGCAAAATCTACTGCTAAGAAGGTTGGGTCACTATGTCGATCCAGGATGTTTTTTCCACCTGAATCCATCCTGCATATTTACAAGTCAACTATCTGTATGTGAATGGAGTACTGCTGCCATTTATGGTCAGGTGCCCCTGCCGTTCTCCTCAGTGTTCTTGACAGGCTCCAAAGGAGAGTCTGTAATGTGATAGGTACTGATCTGGCAACTCGACTGCAGCCACTTTCCCATCGTCGAAATGTGGCCTCTCTCTGTCTCTTCTATAAATACTTTCATGGCTTCTTCTCGGACGAGCTTAAGTCACTGATGCCTCCTCAACAGGTGTTTACCCGTGCAACCAGACTGGCAACTGGGTCCCACCCATTCACAGTCAGGTTACCCAAATGCAGACGACAATTCTACTCCTGCAGCTTCTTCTCTCGCACTTCCCGCCTGTGGAACTCACTCCCGTATTCTTGCTTTCCTGACGGCTACAACCTCCAGAAATTTAAATGCAAAGTTAATACTCATCTACTAACCACTGGACTCTAGCTCTCTCCCCTCCCCTGTATAACCTTCCCTTTCTCTCCACCTATGTATCTGTCATCGCACCTGCTTTCTCAGCTTTCTATTGTTCCTTTCTAACTAGTTTGTACTCCTCACTCTTTTCTAATTAATCTTTTTACATTTATGTAGCCCCCTGCACATCAGTGGCGTTTCCGCCTTGCTCGGGGTGAAATGATTAAAAAAAAATGTTTTTGCCTAGTAAATATGAGTGGGTCGCCATAAACTGTGGTCATGAATAGTGGGTCGCGATTCTAAAAAGTTTGAGGACCCTGTTCTATAGTCATGCATTAAAGCTTGATGCCAATTCTTTTTATATACCTACTGTCTTCTCTTAAAATATTTACAAATCAAGCCCTTCACGATGCAAAATTCAGTCATTCTGTCACTTGGGCGATCATGTTTCAAAAAGAAACGTGACTGACTGGGCAGAATATTCGCAGTAGGTTGCCATTACTTTCTGCGGTAGACTGGTTACTAACCAAGGCTGTAGCACCCAATCTATTCTGCTATTTAACCCATAGCTGGAAGGAGAAGAGAGGGATTCATTTCTTTCCCAAGGGTATTCGTGCGTAATTAAATTAAACGAATTCAACTGGAATTCGAACTCGGCTCTCCGATTTCTCGTTCCAAGCCGATACCCACTGCACCACAACGCTCATGGAAGTTGGAAGGTAACAGAGATCAAAATTAAATTTCCCTGGTTCAACTTACTCTTTTCTTGCCTAATCAACACTGTTAATACACTACTGATGCACCACGTTTAACCATTCATGTGACTCTTAAGAGTCAATCAGTGAAGCTCTTGTTCTGACTAAGAACAGTTTGAAGGTAGACGCTGTTAAGAGAAAATGCTTCCCGAACACGCGGGAAAAAAAACACAGCATCTTGCAACATGATGTGCTGGATTTGTAAGTAAAGATGAACTTTTAATTTTCTCTAGCTTTTCTTTTCAGAGTTGGAGAGAAGGCATATAACACGCTTTAATTATATGCTCTCTTTCCATAAAATAAAACATTTTTTTTTTCGTTTTTCAAATACTCCTTAGCCTTTCTTTCTTTCATTTTTTATAACGTTAAAATTAGAGCCAATCAGTAAAGCTGTTGTTCGGACGAAGAGCAGTTTGGATGTATACGCTGTGATGAAAAGATGCTTCCCAAACACCTGAGAAAAACACAGCTTCTAGCAAGATGATGTACTGAATTTGTAAGCAAAGACAAACTTTTATAATATTCGCTAGCTTTCACTTTCAGAGTCGGTGAGAAGTCTTTAATAGCCTGCTCTCTATCTGTAGAATAAAACCTTTATTTACGTTCTTCTGACTTCTGCTTAGCCTTTCTTTTTGTCATAATATTAGGGTAAATATCTGTACCGATGGCAGGTACTATTAAGGTTGCTCACACCCAATAGATAGATATACAGTGGAACCTGCCGTATGCGATCCTCTTCGTCAGATACCACCTGTTGTTAACGTCCGTTTTTATAGGCACGGACGATTTCTTAATGTTAATTGACCCGCAGTGAGCGACCACCTCCAGGACGCGACCAGCGACTAACATCAACGAGTGAAAATCACTGATCAAGCGACCGCTTTAAAAAGAATCCATTTTGGTCGTACACTGCGAACTTCTATATTAGGAGAAACTAAAAGAGTAATCTATTTCATTTTGATTTGATCAAAACCAGGAACACTTCCTTTTGTTTTGTTATTGTAGTGTTGTATCAAACTGTTATTTCTTGCTGAAATGTACATTGCCTGATTTCACCTCACGGTTAAACATCGGCTGTTGTGTACAACATGTATTGCATTTGACATGTTCAAGGGATTTATCGCAGTCTCTGTATTTACTTGGATAAATTCAGGGATTGGGAAAACCACAATTATGTCCCTTTCTCAAATGTCTATCTCTTTCGTTCCTTTATTTTTGTGTGTATCTATCTACTCTATTTCTATCTTGGTATATCTATCTCTATCTCTCTGTTTCTCTACTCCCACCCACGGTCGCTGTCAGTTTTTTGTATGTTTTGTTTGTTATTTCATATATTATCGTAGATTCTCTTTTGCTGTCACTCGCTTCTAAGAGAAAAACTGAAACCGTATACGTCGCGAATTTTTCCAACCTACATATTTTATAAGAAATGGCTAGTACTAGTACAAGCACGAAAAGAAAAGCAATCACTGACTTTTTTTAAAGTCCACTTAATAAATATTTTTTGTGAATAAATATTTTGGTCTCTTGTTGACCGTTGTAAATACGTTTTTTAACATTTTTAAATGAATTATGCTGAATAAATTTATTTACAGTTCGGCCATTTTCTTATGTTCTCATTTATTTATCACCAAATTACATTGTAAACTTCTAATATGTACATTCTGATACGTTCCTGGTGTAAATAGGTACTGATGATGATCCTTTAGTGAGCGACCACCTGTCGTAGGCGACCATCTTTTGATGGCAGTAGGGGTGGTCGCATACGACAGGTTCCACTGTATACATTATCCAAAACCGATTCTTTTAGGTAAAATATGAAAACATATTACTGCGATCTCTAAAGTCATATAAAAAATAAAACAGACCGACCTAAAGTTACATGTTATTTCCTTCTCTTGCATACGTTTCGAGTTTCAAGACAAGCAGATGTCTTCACCCCATTATTGTTCTGTTTACGCGGCATCTCCGTGCCATGGTCATTTTCTACACCTCGGTCCTCTTTAATAACGTGGCCAAGGTTTACGATTTACTTGCACACCTAGAGTGAACCTTCGCCACCTATAAAACGCCCGCCTGATTTGTCCGTTTCCCAATCGCCGAGCTAATACAGGCGGCAACTTGTTTGAATAGCCATAATAATGAAATCACTCGAATTAATGGTTTGGTCTGCATAAAAGCATTACGGGCACTCAGATAAAGACGTTTTATGAGCGAGAAGAGACCCGATATGTGAACGGTAGTTAATTGCGTTGATGACAAAGCGGGTGAGTTTCTCGTGTCGAAAACTTAACGGCGTTTTGCTCGCACTATCAGCCGACCCCACCCGAAACCACATCGACTTAGTGATCAAGACGACCCCCGTCAGAAATTTCAGAATGTCAACAACAGTTAAATTACCCAGTCTCAAATCTTTCTTATATCCCTCATTTGTCATCCCACCCCTACTCTCCCTCTCTTGCTTTTTATCTCTCTCGTTCTCTTAATCGCTCTGTCATATTCTCGTTCTCCTTACTCTCACCCACTCACTCAATCAATCAATCACACCCACTCTTTCTTGCTTATTCTCTCCCACCATCACTCTCACTTCTTCTCGCGTACTCCGTCTAACATTTTTTCGATTGTCTCTCTGGCCATGACTCTCTTTTTCTCTAACACACATACTCTCACTCCCTTTCTCGTTTAAATTCTCTATTTCCCGCCTACTATCTCAGTCACTCTCTTTTTCGCTTAGTATGTCCCTTACTCCCACGCTATCTCGAATAATCTCCCCAACTATCACTTTTTATTGCGTAATCTATCCCCTTCTCTCTCTCTCTCTCTCTCTCTCTCTCTCTCTATCTATCTATCTATCTATCTATCTAAGACCAATTTATCCCGTAATATCAACTAGATTAAATGTGTCTCTACGTTGATAGATATATTTATTGGACCCAACCGAGATTGACTCAAACGTTTATGGGGGTTTTATTGCTAGTAATCTATCAGTCTCTATTTCCTTTACAGAAAATATTTACCAGTTTATCTCTGTTCTCATCGATGCAAGATAGATAGATAGATAGATAGATAGATAGATAGATAGATAGATAGATAGATAGATAGATAGATATAAACAGGTTTATTTAGATAGATAGATAGATAGATAGATAGATAGATAGATAGATAGATAGATATAAACAGGTTTAGATAGATAGATAGATAGATAGATAGATAGATAGATAGATAGATAGATAGATAGATAGATATGAATTACACTAAAATAGATAGATAGATAGATAGATAGATAGATAGATAGATATAAACAGGTTTAGATAGATAGATAGATAGATAGATAGATAGATAGATAGATAGATAGATAGATATGAATTACACTAAAATAGATAGATAGATAGATAGATAGATAGATAGATAGATAGATATAAACAGGTTTAGATAGATAGATAGATAGATAGATAGATAGATAGATATGAATTACACTAAAATAGATAGATAGATAGATAGATAGATAGATAGATATAAACAGGTTTAGATAGATAGATAGATAGATAGATAGATAGATAGATAGATAGATAGATAGATAGATATGAATTACACTAAAATAGAAAATAGATAGATAGATAGATAGATAGATAGATAGATAAATAGATAGATAGATAGATAGATATAAACAGGTTTAGATAGATAGATAGATAGATAGATAGATATGAATTACACTAAAATAGATAGATAGATAGATAGATAGATAGATAGATATAGAATTACACTAAAATAGATAGATAGATAGATAGATAGATAGATAGATAGATAGATAGATAGATAGAAACAGGTTTAGATAGATAGATAGATAGATAGATAGATAGATAGATAGATAGATATAATCAGGCTGAGATAGTACAGATAATGCTTTCATATCTGTTTATCCATCTTGTTAAGAGGCTTGTGCTAGAGCTAAAGGTAAGTTTAGGGCTAGGGACTAGGGGTAGAACTAAAGGTAAAGGTAGGGTTAGGCTAGAGATAGTGTTAAGGGACTACGGCTAGAGCTAAGGTTAAATCTAGGGCTAGGGCTAATGTAAGGATTAAGGAGCTAATGTTAAGGTTAGGGTAAAGTTAGGGCTAGTGTTAATGGGCTAAAGATAGAGCAAAGGTTAAGGCTAGGGTTAGGGTTAGGCCTAGTGTAAAGGGTCTAGGTCCAGAGCTAAGTTTAAGACTCTGGTTAGGGATAGGCCTAGTGTTAAAGGGCTAGGGCTAGAGCTAAGGTTAAGCGACGGTTAGTGTTAAGGGTCGAGGGCTAGAGCTAAGATTAAGTGTGGATTAGGGCTAGGGTTAAGGGGCTAGAGTTAGAGCTAATATTAAGGCTTGGGTAAGGGCTAGAGCAAGGGTTATGGTGCTAGGGATAGAGCTAGTGCACAGATTAAGGTTAGGTTTAGCCCCTTAACTCAAGCCCTAAACCTAGTCTTAAACAGCTCTAGCCCTAGCCTCATAACCCTAGCCCCATAACCCTAGCCCCAGCCCTAACCCTAGCCTTAACATTAGCTCTAGCGGTAAGCTTATCCTTAACCTTCGCTCTAGCTCCATAACCCTAGCCCTAACCCAAGTCTTAAACTTAGCTCTGGCCTTACCTCATTACCACTAGCCCTAACGCTAGACATAAAAATAGCTCTAGGCTTAGCCCCTTAATCCTAGTCCTAGCCCTAGCTCTAACCCTAAGCCTAGCCTTAAACTAATCTCTAGACCAAGCCTCTTGAACCTATCCCTAGCGCTAACTCTAGCCTTAATTTCAGGTCTAACCCTAGGCCCAAACCCTAGCCCTAACCCTAGCCCTAGCTTTAACCTAAGCTCTAGCCCTAACCTCTTAACCCTAGCCTTAACCTTAGCTTTAGACCTAGCCTCGTAAACCTAGCCCAATTCCTAAAACTTGACTAACCTTAGTTCTAGCTCTAGCATCTAAACACTAGCCCTAACCCCTTAACACTAGCCCTAGTGATACTGGGCTAGGGATAAAGCTAATGTTAAGGCATTGGTTAGAGCTAGGGCTAGTTTTAAGAAGCTATGGCTAGAGCTAGGGCTAGTTTTAAGAGGCTATGGCTAGAGCTAAGGTTAAGGCTAGGATTAGGGCTAGGGCTAGTATTGAGTAGCTAGGGTTAGAGCTAAGCTTAATGCTAATGTTATCTCTAGATTTAAGGCTTGGCTGATGTTAAGGGGCTAGGGATAGAGTTAAGGCTAGGTTTAGGGCTAGGGCTAGTGTTCAGCTTCTAGCGATAGTGCTAAGGTTAAGGCTAATGTTAGGGCTAGTGTTAAGGGGCTAGGGCTAGGGTTAAGTCTAGGTTTCGGGCTGAGATTAGTGTTAAGGTGTTGGTGCTAATTTTAAGTCAAGGGTTAGGGCTAGGGCTAGCGTTAAGGTGCTAGGGCGAGTTAAGCCTAGTGTTAGGGCAAGGGCTAGTGTAAAGGTGCTTGGTCTAGAGCTAAGTTTGCTAGGGTTAGGTCTAGGTTTCGTGTTAAAATCTAGGGCTGGTTTTTAGGCTAGGGTTAGGGCTGGGGCGAGTGTTAAGCGCCTAAGTTTAAAGCTAGTGTTTAGGATTAGGGCCAATGTTAAGAGGCTGTGGGCAGAGCTAAGGTTAAGCCTAGGTTTAGGGCTATATTTACGAAATGTTGCGAATTCCGTTACGAAATTGATTATCTCTGTCATATTAAAAAATAGTGTTTAAGCAAATAAATTAAAAATAGGTCGGAGTTGATCCATTTCGAAACGGATTTCGTAGAAATTTCGTAAATAAGTTCTTTGTTTATATTTGTTTAAATATAGATATGTTATATTGAATATAATGAAAGAAGTATAATGGTTTACGCAAAATAGTTTTTTTGAACGCTTAATGAAAATCTAAACTTATTTATAAATGGAATTTTGTCTCTGTGTGTGTGTGTGTGTGTATGTGTATGTGTGTGTGTCCCCATTGCCTATAGACTCCGAAACGGCTGAACCGATTTTCTTGAAAATTTACACAGTTGTACTATAAGCGTCTGCGAGTGTTCTTAGCTAAGTTTTGTGTCGAGAAACACCCGATAAATATCGAAAATCGATAATCGAAAAAGTCAGGTTAAAGACGGAGTGGTCTGATTTTAATCAAATTTGATACACTCATAGACAAAGACATAGGAAAAGATATTCAGAAGTTTCAAGGTTGCAGTTCTTACAATAGTGCAGAAAATCGATAATATATATATATATAAAAAGCAAGATGTTTGTGTGTGTGTGTCTGTTTATCTGTCTGTATGTCTTTTATACAAATCCACAAGTTTTATCCGATTCTCACCAAACTTCACACAAATATTCTTTAGGCTGAGTCTGAGCTCCAGGACCATGGATTAGTTTTAAAGCTTTCATTACACCCGAGCAACGCCGGGCTATACTTCTAGTTGAAGTGATAAAAGGAAACGCGAGACATTTAGAATGCTTTAATAAATTAACAAGACGGCTACATTTTACATCAGGAGAGTGAAAAACCAAGAGACGTTATCAATAAAAGCCAAGAGAGATTAATATATATATATATATATTACAGGCTTCTGTTCCGATGAACTTAGCTCATTGGTGCCCCCTATATATGAATTTACTCGAGCCACAAGATTAGTAACTAGGTACAACCCTTTTACTGTGAAACCAATAAAATGTAAACTCATATTCTACTATAGCGGCTTCTTTTCTCGCACATCCCGCCTGTGGAATTTCCTTCCGTTTACTTGTTTGCCCGACAGCTGCAATCTTCAAAAATTTAAATGTAAAGTCAATAGTCGTCTATTCTTAAAACCTGCATCCTCTCTCTCATGCTCCTTTCTCCGTCCTCTCCACTCTCATCAGTATTCTCATCCTTCTCTTACCCACTTCCTGACACCCGCTATAACCTATCACTCTTTCTCATAACTTTCCTCCAATGTAACCCCCTGCAAAACAGTGGTAACAAAATGCCTTGCTTGGGGCAATATGATTATAAAAAAATTCTATACCATTATAATGAGGATATACATTGGGGTTCAATTCTACATTACAATCAATATATAAATTGATCCCTTACCTTATGGCCACAGTCATCCTTCTCTTACCCACTTCCAGACACAATCTATAACCTGTCACTCTTTCTCATAACTTTCGTCCTATGTAACCCCCTGCACAACAGTGGCAGTAAAATGCCTTGCTTGGGGCGATATGATTATTAATAAAAACATTCTGTATTATTATAATGTGGATATAATGTTGGGGATCAATTCTACATTACAATCAATACATAAACTGATCCCTTACTTTATAGCCACAGTCATCCTTCTCTTACCCACTTCCAGACACCTCCTATAACCTGTCACTCTTTCTCATAACGTTCCTCCTATGTAATCCCCTGTACAACAGTGGCAGTAAAAATGCCTTGCTTGGGGCGATATGATTATTTTTAAAACATTCTATATTATTATAATGTGGATATAAAGTTGGGGATTAATTCTACATTACAATCAATATATAAACTGATCCCTCACTTTATGGCCACGTCCATCCTTCTCTTACCCACTTCATGACACCCCCTATAATCTGTCACTCTATCTCATAACTTTTCTCCTATGTAACAACAGTGGCAGTAAAATGCCTCGCTTGGGGCGATATGATTATAAAAAAAATTCTATACTCTTATAATGTGGATATAAAGTTGGGGATCAATTATATATTACAATCAATATATAAACTGATCCCTTACTTTAAAAAAATAGATGCAAAAACAGGACAGATATGAACATTATGAAAATTAGGAAAATGTCTGTTTAAAAAGCATTATTTCGTACTTTATGTTTTTATGTCTTATGAGGTTTAATTCGGTCTTGTCTAACTGAAAATTCTCTTTGGTTTCTGTGGTTTAGTAGTTAAATGACGTCATTCAAATTAATGGCTTCCTATGGGTCTCTAGTTATCGCATGTTCGAATTTTACCACGGGATGCATATTTTCCTAACAAGATTTTTCTCAAATATTCAAACCGACACTTATATATAAACTAGCAGTATAACCCAGCGTTGCTCGGGTGTAATGAAAGCTTTAAAACTAATCCATGATCCTGGAGCTTAGACTCTTTGGACGTTGGCAAAGACTAAAAAGCAATAGTTGTTTCCAGTTAAAGCGAAACCGTAGACTGACACACAAACATCTTGCCTTATATATACATATATTATCGATTTTCTGCACTATTGTAAGAACTGCAACCTTGAAACTTCTGAATATCGTTTCTTATGTCTTTGTCTATGAGTGCATTAAATTTGATTAAAATCGGACCACTCCTTCTATAACCCGATTTTTTCGATTATCGATTTTCGATATTTATTGGGGGTACCTCGACACAAAACCTAGCTAAGAACACTCGCAGACGCTTATAGTACAACTATGTAAATTTTAAAGAAAATCGGTTCAGCCGTTTCGGAGTCTATAGGTAACGGACACACACACACACACAGACACACACACACAGACAAAGTTCCATTTATAAATAAGTTTAGATCAGATCAATTAACATCTTACACTAGGTCTAATGGTCGCAGGTTCGAATCCTGCCAGAGGATACGTATTTTCCTAACATCTTCTTTTTCATCTTCTTCTTCTTCTCCTCCTTCTTCTTTGTGCCTTGTTCATTCAGGACGTAGGTGATCATGTCTTTCCACGTCTCCCTTCCCTGGTGGCTCTTAGCACACTTTTTCCTGTAACACCACGCAACCCCGATTCTGTCATCCACCTGCTATGTTATCCGCTGCTTTCATCTGTCTATTTTCCCCCTCTGTCTGCCTTGTTAGTATCAGGTTCCCCAAGCCCTCCTTCCTCATTGCATGTCACAGGAAATTTAGCTGTCTCTTCCTGATTCTCAATATTAATTTCCTTTTCGTTTCCATCATTTCCAAACCTCATCATTGCACACATGCTCGATCCATGATATCCGCAGTATCCTTCTGTAGAACCACATTTCAGTTGCTTCAAGTTTTTCCTTAATCTTTGATAAGATTGTCGAGCATTCACTACCATATTGAAGAACGGAAATCAGATAGCAATCCAGTACTCTCTTACTTTGTTTCTAGCGAAATTTTCCTGTCTCTTAAAACTCTACTCAGCTTCTGGAATGCGTCATTCGCTATGCCAATTCGCCTTCGGATCTCTGTGTCGCACTTTCCCTCTTCTGTTAGAACACTTCCCAGGTATTTAAATTTTTGTACCCCCACCTGAATTTGGCATTTTGGGCACAAGATTGCTCAAGTATTTAAGCCAATACTTATATATGAATCAGATCAATTAACGGCCTGCCCTAGGTTTAGTGGTCGCGTTTCGAATCCTGCCAGAGAATGCGTATTTTCCTAACAAGATTTCACAAATATTCAAACCGATACTTATATATAAATATATTGTTTAATAATAAAGAGAAAAAGTGTCTACCCAAATTCTAGTCTCAATTAAAGACTAATCTTTAAACAAATAAGTTAATCAAAAATGTGTGAGAGTTAATTCATTTCGTAAAATTTTCTATCTTAAAACTTATCAGTAATTTTTCATGCTACACTGGTCAAAAAACCTCGAAAAGCTGTAATTTCCGTCCATGCTTGGTGTAAATGAATCAACTTAGAGGCTAGACCACAACGGATTTACTGAGTAGGCCTAACATAGAAATGAAGACGCTATGAGCGACATTATAAATGAAAGAACGAGAAACGGCAGCAGTGACTACAGCAGCAGCAGCAACAGGAACAGGAAGTTTAAGGTTGCGCCACGGAGCAGTTGCCTAGTTGTTTAACGTGGATTAGTGCTTTGGTCCCTTACAGAGTTGGGCTAGACAGACTTAGATTCAGTAGATATAGATCCAGTATGTATGTATGTAGGTTCCTGTTTAACGGCCTATCAACATCTAAAGGGTCATTTAAGGCCAGAAACGTATTTGTATTTTAAATCACAATTGTTAGTAACATTTTTCATTCAAAAAAGTTTTGTTGGTAACATTTTCCATTCAAAAAAGTTTTGTTGGTAACATTTTCCATTCAAAAAAGTTTTGTTGGTAACATTTTCCATTCAAAAATGTTTTGTTGGTAACATTTTTCATGGCATTTTGACCCCAGTTTGGGGGGTTAACTATTTACCCATAGCTGGGACCCTAACAGGTGCTACCACTCTGGGTCAGGGTGGACCTGGGAACAACAGCAATTAAGAGGTGGTTCCATGCTCCTCACAACCTCTCAATCAGAGGCCTTGCTGCCAGATGCAGTTTACCGTCATACCCAGGACCATATAGATCCAGTAAATACTGCGCGGTACTAAGAATAACAAGACAGAATTACATATGGTCAGTAGAATAGTAATGTAGTGATCAAAACAAGATCTATATTTAAAAATTAAAATTCTAAGCACGAACCCATTGATTTTATTAGAAAGAAAAAAAAAACGAATTTTCTCCAATTTACAAACATAGCTTAGTACACACAAAACTCGAGAAATTTTACACCTAGATGCGAAATGGTTTTCGTCCTCTAGAAACTTCCTAGGAAACATTTTTTAAAAAAATCCAATAAACTTTAGTTATCAAAAAAAAATTTCTTTTACGGACCCTTTTCTAGAGCCAGCGCGAATTTTGTTTGTCGACCAATGGAAAGGCCAGAATTACATCCGGGAGTGAATTCCCAAATTACCTTTTCGAAGCGATATTAATAATTTGCATAAACTTTTAATTTACATTGTTAAAATTTAAAAAACAATGGAGCTTTTCAACAATAGGTAAAAGTTCATTTATCATTAGGACTTTATTTTTAAGTAATATGGCAAATTCTACACGCAAAACGCTCTCTTTTGAAGAAATAAACTCATTATCTCTAATTATCAAGAAAAAAGTTAATTTCAAAAATTTCTGATATTGTTCATGGATCTAAAAGTGTCGTTCATCTTGTAATTAGCAGGTATAAAACAGGTAAAACGTTAGATGCAAAACCAAAAACCGGCAGACCTCCAAAAACATCGCAAAGAGAAGATCGAATAATTGTCAGAATATCTACAAAAAACCGTTTTAAAACTGCTACATCAATTGCCCGTAAATTTAATGAAGAGACAGATAATAAGATCTCAAGGAAAACGGTTGCTCGCAGGTTAAAAAAAAATGCAGGATTGCATGCCCGTCCAGCTTCGAAGCCTCTCATTTCAAAGCAAAACCAAAGGACACGCCTGGAGTATTCAAGAGAACATGTTTGGACTGACGCATAATGGGATACAGTTCATTTCAGTGACGAATCCAAGTTGACTATATTTGGTTCTGAGGGCAAAACTTATGCACGCTACAGAACAGGTGAAAGACTGTTTTCTCAATGTGTCAAGAAAACCGTTAAGTTTGGTAGCGGCAGTGTGATGGTGTGGGGAATGATTTCATTTGCAGGAGTTGGCCCTATCCTCCGCGTATATGGCAGTATCAATGATGAGATTTACAAAAGGCTTCTTCAGCAGCATGTGGTACCAAGATTACACCATAATCTTTATGAATCTCCTATTTTCATGCAGGACAATGCACCTTGCCACAAGGCTCAGAAGGTTATGGCTTTATTTGAAGAAGAAGGAATCGCCCTAATGAAGTGGCCAGCCCAAAGCCGCGACCTGAATCAAATAGAAAATGTTTGGAAGATAATTGGAGAAAGGGCTCATAAAAGAAACCCGAAAAACCAGGATTACCTATGGGAGTTATTGAAAAACGAATGGGAGGGAATTACTGCTGATTTTTGCAAGAAATTAATTAGATCATGTGGTCGACGATGCAGAGAAGTCATTGAAAATAAGGGGATGTTTACCAAATATTAAATTTGGTTGATATTTTTGTTCACAATCAAGTATTAACAAGATCGTTCCTTAACTTTTGTCCAGTAGCTTATTTCCTTTGTTCCATTTAATCTTTATTTAAAAAAAAAACTATTATACAAATTTTTGTAACTTTGTATAATATTTATGCATTACACCCTAATCTTTATTCGGTAAAATTTCATTGGTAATCACGCATTACTTTTTAAGTAAAACACATATTTATGTCTATTGTTTCCGTTCCTTATATTATGACCGCTACTATATATATATATATATATATATATATATATATATATATATATATGTTACGTTTTTCTCTCATTTCCCTTATTCTGTATCTGCTTTCCATTTGATTTTTCTTTATTTCTTCCTCCTTTCTCTCTCTTTTCTTTCTTTTTCTTCCTTCCTTTCTTTCTTTCTTTCTGTCTATTTCCTTTTGTAAATGTTTAATATTCATTTTTTTCTCTTCTTTCTTTCTTTCTTTCTTTCTTTCCATTTCCTGCTCAAATGTTCTTAACTTTTCTTTCTTTCCTATATCTCTTCTACTTGCTTTCCCTCAATTTTGTTGTCCCCTATCTCTATCCTCTTTCTTTCTTTCTTTCTTTCTTTCTTGTTTGCTTCATTTCTTGCTTTCTTTCTTTCTTTCTTTTTTCTTTCTTTCTTTATCCTGCTCAAATTTTCTCATAATTTCTTTCTCCCAATATTTCTTTTACTTACTTTCTCTCGCTATTTCTATCCTATTTCTCTTTCTTTCTTTCTTTCTTTCTTTCTTTCTTTCTTTCTTTCTTTCTTTCTTGCTTGTTTGCTTCCTTTCTTTCTTTTTTCTTTTTTCTTTCTTTTTCTTTCTTTCTTTTTCTATCTTTCTTTTTTCTTTCTTTTTCTTTCTTTCTTTCTTTCTTTTTCTTTCTTTCTTTCTTTCTTTTTTCTTTCTCTCTTTTTTCTTTCTGTCTTGCTTGCTTGCTTGTTTGCATCCTTTCTTTCTTTCTTTCTTTTTTATTTCTTTCTCATGCTTAACTTTTCTTATCATTTCTTTCTTTGTCTTTTATCTTTTTTCTTTCTTTCTTTCTTTTTTTCTTTCTTTCTTTCTTTCTTTCTTTCTTTCAACTGCTATTGCTTGTTCTCTCTTCGTTCTATTTTTCGTTTTTTTTATACCTTATCTTTGTTTGATCTACCAGACCATCACTTTTTTTCGAAATCACCTTGTCAAGACCTCCCACCCTCGCTCATAATGAATTCCTTTGCTTTCGCTTTTTTTTCTTTGCCCCGGTACAGCAATCATGACACTAGAAACGGACATTCCATTTCCCCGCCAACGCGCCAACCAGACTTTGCCGCCTCCTGAGAACCCGCCCGCCCGAATCCTATCCAGACATCGAAATCCGATCGGAAGAGATCGATCGACATTACGGGTCATCTTTAACCCTTCGTCACGTTCCGAGGGACATTGGCTTCGTTAGCGAGGGCCACGAACGGACACTTGAAACGTAAGTGTTTCCTAACGACTACGTTTTGTCGTTATGATTTCAAAATCGGCGATAAAAACAATAGAAAATCTCGCGCCACTTCTCACGACGTGATCTCCGTAGAGGATTATCAACCGGAAACAGTAGGCTAACTATTTATGACCAACATTTACAATGTCCTGGCCAACGGAACTAGCCGTCTAACGAAGAGAAGTCCGTCGTATTTCATCATTAAAGACACTATGATGTTTCATGATTCATGAATTGTACTTAGCTTTTCAATTTAGGATTAATAAATATAGTTTTCACTTAATAATATCATTTAAAAGGGTGAAATTAATACGGATTTTTAAAAGATTTAAAACTCAAATTATTTTAATCTTTTTTTTAAATTTAAATATTATATACCGTTTCTGGTATATACTGCTTCGTCAACGAAAATAAACTGGAGCCAAATGATAATCTTATCACAGTTAACAATGACTATCTTTTTCTCGCTGATAAACGACGAACAGCAAAACGTGTATATATATATATATATATATATATATATATATTTCTCTAAAACAAAATTTATAAGTATTATTAAAAATAGGTTTACATTTACAAATATTTAAAACAATCTGTCGCTCTCTGCGTCACGTGATGCAAACAATCTCTCGGACGAACGCTCTCGCAAAAACGTTTCTAATTGAAATTTTAAAATCATTTGTTTCTGATGAAAGGCCGAGGACGGTCTGAAATATCAAATATAATAATAGAAATAAAGAAATAGTCAAAAAATACATTTTTAAACTTACAACTTTTTAGTAGTTTTTCCTATACATATTAAGACAGTATACGTGGATCATCACTATGTTATATATATATATATATATATATATAGGCAGAAAATTTCCTTTTAGACATGTCAGATTAAATAAACTGAAAACATTGTGTCTGCTTATTTTTAATCAAAATTTGTTCCTACTCACGGATAATCTTCCGCATATTATAATTGAAAGATGTCAGAAATGAGCTGTAACGTTGACAGATGTTATTATTATACATTTCTCGGTGTTCCCAAGTACTTTCAATCTCCTTCCGAGATCATCTTCAGGGGTGTGAGTTGTGGTAACAAAAAATAACCGCAAAACTGTGTTGCTAAAAGTTACTGTAAATTTTCTTCTTGCTTCAAACACAACGGTTGAAAAAATGCTTAGCGCTCATTAGAACCTGAAAAATTATCCAAAATGAAATTTTTTTATATGTTGTAATGTCATGGTCATGCACGTGTTAAAGCATGAAAAATCTGCTCTATTTACAAACATTTTAGAACATTACTGCAATATTCATAGCTGATTCTATTAATTGAAGGCTTAAGTTTTTTAATGAATACTGCCTCGAGCATCTGTTGTTTGCTTTTATTGTTTCCTTGGTGGAGGATAGTTGTATTATAGATCATTAATTATTTATATTGTGAATGTAGACAGAACTGTTGTTGTAGATGTCTAGAAATGAACGAATGGTCAGACATGTGTAATGTAAAACCGCTTGTTTATGTAGTTGTTGTAAGTCTAACATATATATTTGTTTTTTTGTCGGAGATACATTCCCCCAAGGGACATTTCAATTGATATATAATGTTAATTTTTCGTAACATATCAGTTGATGGAGAGGAGTTATTACGGATAATTAAATTAGTAGTATTGTATTTTTTATAAAGTATTGTTACGTTTTAGATGTAACAAAAGGAAAAAAGATTAACAGAAACTCAAAGATAAATCACAGACAAATATTTCATTTACAAAATACACCAAATAAAATATTTACAAAGATACAATTTTTGTTGATTTCAAACGAGAAACATAGTTTACTACTGGCAAGTTTTACGAGGAGAGAAGGGGAAGGTAAGGAGTCAAGTATCTTTACCCAGTTAAATTGGCGAAGAAGTTAAGTGCTATACATTTTGGAAATTCTTAAATGAATATATAAAGAATAATTTTATGTATGGTCAGTGAAAGAGTCAAAAATATGTATTTACCCTTTTTGTTCTATGAGGTTCTCTTTCAGGTTTTAGTTGGTTGGCAACTTTTTATAGATTCTTTCGGCTGGATATAAATCCTTGAATCAAACCGGAGTTGATAACATCAGCAAACCCTGGTAACAAGTGACTACTCACTGCCCAAAACCTATTTTTATAGGAGCTAACACCTAATTTGCATACTTCTAGAACCTTTCGAACTGTCTCGACTCTACTGGAACTTTCGACAATCCTCCAAAACGTTCTATTCCTAATTTCTTTATTTTTACGACTATTTCCTGGAAGTTTTCAGGGAAGCAAGTATACGGAAGGGAATTCCACAATCGGGAAGTGTGAGCAAAGAAGCTATTAGAGTAGAAGTTGAGGTTACATTCGATTGGTTTCACTGTAAAAGGGTGGGACCTAATCGCTAGTCTAGTAGCTTTAGTAAATTCATGCAGAGGGGACACCGGGGAGCTAAGTTCGTCAGAACAGAAACCGTGAAATTATTTGTAGAAGAGACTAAGAGAAGCCACATGAGAAAGTGACTGGAGTTGAGCTACCAGATCGGGATCAATTACATTACAGATTCTTCATTGAATTTTGTCAAGAAGCCAGATGTGCCCGACCAGAGGTGGTAGCAGTGTTCAATGCACGGGCGGATGGTAGATTTATATATGTGTAAGATAGATTTAGACAAAGGGAACCCACCTTCCGAGCAGCAGATTTAGCTATGGATTCAATGTAGTCATTCCACTTGAGGTCGTCTGATAGATTTAGACCAAGGAGATGCAGTGTTTTGCTTTCAGGGAGACTAGCCTGATTCATTCCGATGGTAGGTGGGTTGAAGCGGTTATCTATGGTGGTTAAATGATAGCAGCTTCGTATTGGAAGCGTTAAAATTTAAGAGCCATTTCTTACCCCAGTCCACCACAGACTGGAGGCCCTTTTCAAGCTCAGCAGCTAAATTTGCTTTGTCAGCATCGGCAGATTTCTTATGGAAGAGGGAGAAAATTGTTGTTTCGTCAGCATAAATGCCTTCTTGGGATCTGATTACATCAGGGAGATCAGTGAAAAAATTAGAAAAGGCGTAGGATCTAGAATAGAGCCTTGAGGGATACCCGCGTTCGTATGAAAGTATCAGGAAGCATGCCTGTTCAATACTACGCGATTCGAAATGAAAGACTGGATTAGGTCAAACAACCATCTAGTTTTACCATAGCCATGTAACATGCGTCGAGCTTCACCTTTCCTATTGAGAGTCTGGTATATATACTCTGTGATGGTCGTAACATATCAGCAGTGGACCTAGTGAAGCGGAAACCATACTATTTATCGGAGAAGAGTCTATGGCTGTGAGATGTTGAACCACTTCATCATTAATAAAAACCTCGAGCACTTTGCCAGAAATCGGTAGGTGGCTGATAGGGGACAACTGGAAAGGTCTAAGGGTACTCCAGCGTTCTTAAATACAGGAACCACGTAGAAATTCCAGCAGGCAAAGAAGCAAGAAGCAGAGAGGCAGTAATTGTACAGTTTGGATAGGACAGAGGGGATTCAGGGGCACATTTCTTCAGGACGATGATTGGGATTCCGTCACCTCCGCTCGCCATGAAAGGTGCCGTTTGTTGGGATGGCTAAATGCACATAGATAGATATGAACAGACTTATGTAGATAGATAGATAGATAGATAGATAGATAGATAGATAGATAGATAGATAGATAGATAGATTTACGAAACTTATCTATCTATCTATCTATCTATCTATCTATCTCAGTTTGTCCATATCTATCTATCTATCTATCTATCTATCTATCTATCTATCTATCTATCTATCTATCTATCTATCACAGTTTATTCTATCTATCTATCTATCTATCTATCTATCTATCTATCTATCCTTCTCAGTTTACATCAATTTCTCTATGCCTTGGTGTCATTACTTTTATTTATCTATCTCAAATTCTCTCTCTATATATATATATATTTTTTCTAAACCTAAACTATTAGATATAACAGACAATGAATGTCTATTATGTTTAATCATGAACCGTTCTAAACATCGAATTTTGGCTTTAATTTCTGGTGAAAATACAGACAAAAATTTTTCAACATTTGCATTTTTTTTATTATGTTGGTTCTAAGCTTTCGGCTCACATGAGCCTTCTTCTGAGACGTTAACATAAAGATATCCCCCATCAAAGATTATTTTATATTGTGTTGATATAAAACATTGCTATGCAACGATAACAGTCATCAAATAGCAGACGCAGTTCATAAATTTGCAATGCAGTTCTATGACGTCACACCGCGCGTGAGACCGCCTGTAACCTCTCTGAAGATGGCTCATGTGAACCGAAAGCTTAGAACTAGCATCATAAAAAAATATCCAAATGTTGGATAATTTTTGTCTTTATATTCATTTGAAATTAAAGCCAAAATAAGCTCATGATTAAACATAATAGATATTCAATGTCTGTTATATTTAACAGTATATATTTAGAAAATGATCTGCTGCCTCGATACAAGATAGATAGATAGATAGATAGATAGATAGATAGAAACAAGACCATGACTGACAACCACTGAAGAAGGTCGCGAGACTAGAAACACTTGGAGCAGAATATAGAATATAAAATAAAATACAATATATTTTATATTTGCAGTTTCTCTTTAATCTAAATCTATCTAAACTTATTTATAAATGGAACTTTGTCTGTGTGTGTCTGTCTGTGTCTGTGTGCGTGTGTCTGTCTGTGTGTGTGTCCGTTACCTACAGACTCCGAAACGGCCAATCGATTTTCTTGAAAATTTACATAGTTGTACTATAAGCGTCCGCGAGTGTTCTTAGCTAGGTTTTGTGTCGAGGTACCCCCAATAAATATCGAAAATCGATAATCGAAAAAATCTGGTTATAGAAGGAGTGGTCCGATTTTAATCAAATTTGATACACTCATAGACAAATACATAAGAAACGATATTCAGAAGTTTCAAGGTTGCAGTTATTACAATAGTGAAGAAAATCGTTAATATATATATATATATATATACATATAAGGCAAGATGTTTGTGTGTCAGTCTGTTTATCTGCCTGTATGTCTGTATTTTTCAGACCTTTTATTTTAGTTTTTGCTTCGGGTTTGGCTCTAAGTAGGTATAACTGTAGTTCTTAGTCTCAGCCATGATACCATTTACTCAGAGGACTTATTTAGCCTTCAAAATTCAGCTTGCAATGAAAAAAACCTATTTGATATCGATACAAGGAAATCAAAATTTGACTTACATCCATTCATTTTTCTTTCAGTCTACGGTTTCGCTTTAACTGAAAACAACTATTGCTTTTCAGTCTTTCGTGCCAACGTCCAAAGCATCTGAGCTCCAGGACCATGGATTAGTTTTAAAGCTTTCATTACACCCGAGCAACGCCGAGATATAATGCTAGTGATAGATAGATAGATAGATAGATAGATAGATAGATAGATAGATAGATAGATAGTACTGTGCAAAAGTATTAGGACAAGAACTATTTTATCTTTTATGAAGCATCAAATTAAAGTTTAAAAATCACCCCTGTCCTAACACTTTTGCACACTACCGGTAGTGTGAAAAAGTATTAGGACAGGGGTGATTTTCCTAAAATCCTCACTGAAATCCAAATACAGGGTGAAAAGCCAAATCTTTGGCCCCCACAAAGACCTGATCTCTATTGAACATCCATGGGATATTTTGAATAAAAAAATTGATAAATCTAATGTTACTTCACAAGACACATTTTGGGAACAAATACAAGCTGCTTGGCAGGAGATACCATTAGATACGTTGAAGAAGCTTGTTATATCAATGCCTGACAGAATGTAAGGCTGTGATCAAACCAAAAGGCTATTATGCTAAATATTAAATTTATTTTGTAACAAGTATTTTTTTTTTTTTTTTTTGGTAAAGCATTCAGTGAGAAAATCAAATAAAATTACTTTAATTAAATTGTTTATTTTCTGTCAATATGCCTCTTAAAATATAAAATATTTCTTGTTCTAATATTTTTGAGCAGTAATGTATATATATATATATATATATATATTATGTAATCACTTATTTTTTCTTCATAATAAAATTTGACCAGTGCACAGTTGTATTAAAAAGTGTTCAATACCATTATATTGTAGATCTTTTGAATATTTTTCATTTGTAAACGAATTATTACGCGGACCTATGTTTCTATCATGTGATGTCTTCAGGCGATTTGCAATAACTGATTTTACAGGGTTTTTTAAGAACGCTCACGTAACGGGGAATTTTGGAACGCGCAATTTGCAAAATTAGAGAAATTTTCACATTTTTGAAAATTGCGCACTCAAAAAATCCCTATTACGTGAGCGTTCAAAAATACACATCATGTGAGCACTGTTAAAAAAATGTCAATGTCTTTCTACCTTTCTATCTGTTTACCTAAGTATATATCAGTTTCTTCATATCCATATATTTATGCCAATTTCCCCATCTTATATCTATAATCTGTGTGACATTATTTCACTCTTTGTCAGTCTTTTCATCTATCTATCTATCTATCTCATTCTGTTCGTATCTATCTCATCCTGTTCGTATCTATCTATCTATCTATCTATCTATCTATCTATCTATCTGTCTATCTATCTATCTATCTATCTATCTATCTATCTCATTCTGTTCGTATCTATCTATCTATCTATCTATCTATCTATCTATCTATCTATCTATCTATCTATCTATCTATCTATCTATCTCATCCTGTTCGTATCTATCCTATCTATCTATCTATCTATCTATCTATCTATCTATCTATCTATCTATCTATCTCATTCTATTCGTTTCTTTCTATCTATCTATCTATCTATCTATCTATCTATCTGTCTGTCTGTCTGTCTGTCTGTCTGTTCATATCTATGTTTGTATGTATCTATCTATCTCATTCTAATCGTATCTATCTATTTATATATCTTAATATCAATAATTGTTAGTCACCTTTTTTCTATCCATGTATCTTTGCTGTCTCTTCTTATCTATCTCTGGGTCTATCTATGTCAGTATCTTCATATCTGTCTATTTATGCCAATCTATTGATATCAATATTTTTCATTCTTTTCATATCTATATCTATCCGTTTGTTTGTATGCACAGTTCGAAGAAGATTAATTTTCAATCGCATTTCTCTTACGTTTATTCTCTTACAACCCAATCGTATTTCACGTTCATCATTGGCGATTTAACGCCCAAAATACCAGGTCAGGGTTTTCTTTTCTCTCCCTGTTATTACATTCTTGGTTGACATATCCTACCTTCACCCCACACGCGCGCACAAACACACGCTCTTGACCCTATGCACACAAACGCATACATACACACGTGTATACTGTCGTCCGTTTGTCACTTTTGTACAATCGCTGGCATCTACAAGTCGTGTAAGTAAAACTTGCAACAATTACATTTTTCGTTCTCCTGACTACGCCTGAGATACAAATGAGATTTTTTTTTTATTACATTGCCAAAACTCGAGGTGAGACCTGCTGGACCTTCGTCTTAATTACAAGTAATGTCCATTTTGTGCAATACGCTTTTAGAACGCCTCAACTGAGTTGTCATGGACGAATTGGACAGTCGCGAACTGCGTGAAAGGCAGCAAAACAACAGAGAAAGTGAGTTATTTTAAATATGTAGACAGAAAAAATCCTGTTCGTATCTATCTATCTATCTATCTATCTATCTATCTATCTATCTATCTCATACTGTTCGTATCTATCTATCTATCTATCTATCTATCTATCTATCTATCTATCTATCTGTCTGTTCATATCTATGTTTGTATGTTTTTTGGAAGAAAAAATCGCCTTTTGCCTTTCAGAAGGACTTCATTGGACTAAAGTAATGTTTATCTTATGTTACGAGGATGCATTTATATATAAAAATAATATTAATAATGTCTAAAAAGTTGTAGTAAGAGATTCTATTGAGACCTACTTGTTATTACGAAACAGTTTTAATTCATGAAGTAGTCGTAAAAATAGAGAAATTAGGAATAGGTCGTTTTGGAAGATGCCAGAATGTTCTAGTACAATTGAGAGAATTCTTAAAGATTCTAGAATATGCAAATTAGGTGTTAGCTCCCTATAAAAAGAGGTTTTGGGAAGAGAGTAGTTAGTTGTTAAAAGGATTTGCTGACATTATCAACTCCGGCTTTGGTTCAAGGATTTATATCTCCAAGAAAAGCCGTCGACCAACTAAAACCTGAAAGAGAACCTCATGGAACTATTTGGGTAAATACATATTTTTGACTCTTTCATTGACCAAACTAATAATTATTCTTTATATACTCACTTAAGGATTTCCAAAAAGTATAGCACTTAACTTCCTCACCAACTTAACTGGGTAAAGATACTTGACACCTTATCTTCCCTTTCTCTCCTTGTAACACTCGCCAGTAGTAAACTCTATGTCTCTTGTTTTGAATGCAACAAAATTGTATATTTGGAAATATTTTATTTGGGTGTTTTGTAAATTAAATATTTGTATGTGATTTATCTCTGATTTTTGGCCTATCATTTTTTTCTTTTGCTACACATAACACTTAATATATTTATAGAAAGGAGATGAGAAAATAAAAAATATTGTTTTAAAATTAAAAAACAAATAATTAAAAATAATTTTAAAATTTTAAAAAAACTTAAAAAGATATTATAAGAAAACGGTCAAAATTAGATAGAAAAATCGACATTCGAACTTCAAGAGGAATTCATCCGAGTGTTTATGTTATGGAATTATATATGTATAGCAAGGAGAGGGAGACCTATGTATAGGAAGGAAAGCAGGGGTTCCGTATAGGAAGGAGGGGGGATTTAGGTATAGGAAGGAGAGGTGGATATATAGACAGGAAAGAGGGACTTAGGTAGAAGAAGAAGAAGAAGAAGAAGAAGAAGAAGAAGAAGAAGAAGAAGAAGAAGAAAAAGAAGGAGAAGAAGAAGACGAAGAAGAAGAAAAAGAAGAATAAGAAAAAATGTATAAGAAGGAGAGTAAGAGTTATGTATAGGAAGGAGAGGGATTTAGGTACAGGAAGAAGAGGTGAAGTTATTCATAGAAAGGAAAGGGGGACTTAAGAAGAAGAAGAAGAAGAAGAAGAAGAAGAAGAAGAAGAAGAAGAAGAAATGCGCATAGGAAAAAGGAATTTAGAGGACGGTGATGGAAAATTATGTATAAGAAGAAAAAGAAGAATTATGTAAATGATGGAGTGGAGAAGTTATGTATAGGAAGGAGAGGGAGACTTACATGCAGGGAGGAAAGGGGGGTTTCTCCTTTTTCTTCTCATAAATAACTCCCACTCTCTTTCCTAGACTTAAACCGTTTAATTATAGGAAGGAGCGTGAGAGTTATTTATAAGAAGACAAAAGAGAATTATTTATAGGAAAGATAGGAAGACTTACGTATAGGAAGGAAAGGTGGACATGTATAAAAAGGAAAGGGTTAATTACTTATAGGAAAGCGTGGTGCACTTTTGTGTAGGAAAGAAAGGTTATTCTTCTTCTTCTTCTTCTTTGTGTGCCCTGTCCTGTCAAGACGTGGGCGATCATAGATTTCCACATTTATCTATCCATGGTGGCTCTTAGAAATCTTTCTCTTGTTACAGCATGCAACCTTCGTTCCGTCATCCGCCTGATCAGGTCCTTCAAATATGTTATCCGCTGCTTTCCACTGTCTCTTTTTCCTTCTATCTGGCCTGTTAGTATCAGGTTCTCCAAGCCCCCTTTCCTCATTGCATGTCTCAGGAACTTCAGCTCTCTTATCCTGATGCTCAGTATTAATTTCCTTTTCGTTTCCATCCTTTCCAAAACCTCATCATTGCTCACGTGCTCGATCCACGATATCCGCAGCATCATTCTGTAGAATCACATTTCAGTTGCTTCAAGTTTTTCCTTCATCTTCGATGATATTGTCCAGCATTCACTGTCATATTGAAGAACCGACATCACATAGCAATCCAGTTCTCTCTTCCTTGTTTTTAACGAAAATGTCCTGTTTCTTAATACTCTTCTCAGCTCCTGGGATGCATTCTTGTGCTTTTGGTGCTCAGGAATATAAATATATAGAAATTGATGTGGTCAAAAAGTGAGGGGTCAGTTTATATATTGATTGTAATATGGAACTGATCCCCCACTTTATAACCAGCATACTTCTGTAAAACCACATTCTTCGATGATATTGTTCAGCATTCACTGCCATATTGAAGAACTGACATCACATAGCAATCCAGTACTCTCTTATTTGTTTCTAGTGAAAAAGAAAGTGAAGGTGTGTTATGTATTGGAAGAGAGGGTGAGTTATGTATAGTAAGCAAAAGGAGATATATCTATAGAAAAGAAGGGGGGGATTAGTATCAGAAAAAAATGGTAGATATGTATAGGAAAGAGAGGGAATATGTATAAAAAGAAGAGGGAGATGTGTATAGGGAAGATAGGGGGATATGTATAGGAAGGCGAGGGGAGATATGTATAGGAAGGGGAGGGGAGATATGTATAGGAAGGCGAGGGGAGATATGTATAGGAAGGGGAGGGGAGATATGTATAGGAAGGCGAGGGGAGATATGTATAGGAAGGGGAGGGGAGATATGTATAGGAAGGCGAGGGGAGATATGTATAGGAAGGGGAGGGGAGATATGTATAAAAAGATATGTATTATATTATGTATAAAATGCAGAGGGGGAGATGTGTATAGAAAGGGGATGAATAATGTATAGGAATGTAAGAGGGGTATATGCATAGGAAAGAGAGGGGGATATTTATAGAAAGAAGAAGGGGAGATATGTATAGGAAAAATGGGATATTTATAGGAAAGAGAGGGAATATGTATAAAAAGGAGAGGGAGATATGTATAGGGAGGAAATGGGGGATATGCATTGGGAAAATAGGGGGGTATGTATTGGAAGGGGAGGAGAGATATGTATAGGAAGTGGAGGGGAGATATGTATAAAAAATATGTATTATATTATGTATAAAATGCGGAGGGGGAGATGTGTATAGAAAGGGGATGGGTAATGTATAGGACGGTAAGAGGGGTATATGCATAGTAAAGAGAGGAGGATATTTATAAGAAGGGAAGGAGGAGTTATGTTTAAGAAGGTAAAGTAGAGCTATGTATAGGAAGGGGAGGGGAGATATGTACAGAAAGAAGAAGGAGATGTATGAAATGCAGAGGGGGGATGTGTATAGAAAGGAGATGAGTAGATATGTATAGGAAAGAGAGGAGGATATTTATAGGAAGGGAAGGAAGGAAGTTGTGCATAGTAAGGAGAGGGGGATACGCATAGTAAGGAGAGGGGGATATTTATCGGAAGAAGAGGGCAACTATGTCGCACCCTTTTACCGTCAAAATAGTCAAATGTACACGCCACATCTAATCTAAGAGCTTCTTCTCTCGCACCTCCCACTGTGGAACTCCCTTCCATATAATTGCTTCCCTGATAGCTACAATCTACAAAAGTTTAAGTGCAATGTCAACTGCCATCTTCTATCTTTTTGGTTCTCAGTTTTTCTCCTGCCATTTCTCTGACATCCATGGTAACCTGTTCCATGTCTCGTGTTCTTTACTTTTTTCTCACTGTAGACACCCTCTTAACACCAGTGGTGGTACTGCCTTGCTTGAGGTGGAACAATTATAAAAAATATATATGAATTAATCTGAATTTCGACAAATGTTTAAGATTAATAAAAAAAAACATTTTAGCGACAATCCTTACATCTGTCACTTTTGTGACTGGTGTATGAGACCAACTAAAACAAGCCGTGACCAGTCCTGAGATGCTAAGACAAGCTTTGTACCCATTTACCGCGGCTGGGTAGTTTTGACCTGTGGCCCGCGCTCAGGTTTCCCACATTAAAAACCGACCTTGTGTCACAACTTTTTCCGGTGTGGGAGTAGGGTAAATCAACTTACCTTTTCTCTTCTTAATTCTTATTCTTGTATTGTTTTCTTTGTTTAATAGTGTTCTTGTCACATTCATTAACATCTGGTCAGGCGCCCCTGTTGTTCGACTCAGTGTTCTCAAAAGGCTCCAAAGGAGAATCTGTAATGTGATAGGTCCCGACTTGACAGCTCGACCCCAACCACTTTCTCACCGGTAGAATGTGGCTTCCCTCAGTCTCTTCTACAAATATTTTCATGGCTTCTGCTCTGACAAACTTAAGTCACTGGTGTCCTATCCACAAGAATTTACTCGTGCAACCAGACTGGCAACAAGGTCCCACCCATTTCCAGGTAAATCAACAAAATGCAGGCGACAATTCTACTCTTTTCTTGTACTTCCCGTCTGTGGAATTCCCTTCCATATACTTGCTTTCCTGGCGGCTAAAACCTCCAGGAATTTAAATGCAATGTCAATTCCTATCTCTTATCCTCTTGACTCTAGTCCTTTCTACATCACCCCGTGTATCTTGTTCTTTTCCTTTCTCTCTACCTTCGTAATTGTCTTCACTCCTGTGCTCATATCCTTCTCTTGCCCTTTATTTGACAACCCATTGTAGCTGGTTCGTCTTCCTCTTCACTCTCCTCCTGTTTAAAACTTTCTTATGTAGCCTGCTTTCTCCTGTTCTTTCACCGACATCCCTGGTAACCTGTTCCATGTATCGTGTTCTTTACTTTTTTCTCACTGTCTACACCCACCTCAACACCAGTGGCGGTACTACCTTGCTTAGGGTAAAATGATTTTTAAAAAAAACTATTGTCATGCTTATGGAGAAATGATTACATAAATTATTGAAAAATAAGTTACCCTTGTAAGAAGTCTAAACATAGATTTCATCAGATACAGAACTTAAGTTTTGTAATTTTTAGTTAAACAAAACAATTAACGCCATTTTCTTGAGACAGTGTGTCTCTTCTTAGTGCGGATCTCGTGTAAGAAGAACAATAAAGGGGTTGTTTTTTTTGTTTTTGTTTTGTTTTTTGTTTTTTTTTCCTTTCATTTTTTTTTTTTTTTTTTTTTTTTTGCAGCGGGACAAAGGTTTATTTATTTTCCGAGTATATAACATGATCCAATCTGATTTTCCGGAAATTGTAAGAAACAGTAAACAAAAATGTATAATAAATCTATTGCTAAGTTTTGATAAACAATGAAAGACAAATAATAAATCTCATTTTTTAGTGGTCTTCACGGATAGATTTGATAATGTATAGAACGAAAGTTCTGAAAAACCTAAAGTATACTTGTGAGTAGATAGATAGATAGATAGATAGATAGATAGATAGATAGATAGATAGATAGTGAATAATATGTGATAGATAGATAGATAGATAGATAGATAGATAGATAGATAGATATGAACAGACTGAGATAGATAGATAGATAGATAGATAGATAGATAGATAGATAGATAGATAGATAGATAGATAGATAGATAGATAGTGAATAATGCACTCCTGATCAAAAATTTAAGACCACTTAAAAATCTTTAAAAAGATTTTTTTTTTACGGATAGATTTTAAACTCCTCCCACTTAAGGTTAGCAATACTACAATCTAAAAGGTTATGGAAACAAAAAGCTACATTCCAAACATTTTATTTAGAAATTTACATTTCTATAAAATGAGACGATTTACGCATGATCAAAATAAGACCAGGGGTATAAATTGTTAGATCTATGGTAATTCCAATGTTTTTAGTTCAGTTAGAGATTAGCAATCACTGCGTAAAGGTGTTACCATGCCTAAAGCAAGCAAACTAACCAAAGTTGAGCGTTCTCGAATTCTAGAATTCCATAAGCAAGATTTGTCACAGCGGGCGATCGCTGCTAAGGTAAATCGTAGCAAAACTGTGATTTGCAACTTTCAAAAGAACAGTGAGAATTATGGAAAAGCAAAATCCTCTGGTAGGCCCCCAAAAATTTCTCCTGCATTGAGTAAGAGAATTAGACGGGTTGTTATGAAAGACGGGGGACTTTCTTCTAGTCAAATTAAGGCAGTCACAGATGCTGATTGCAGTCCCGTAACCATCAGACGACACTTACAACAAAAAGGCATGGTAAATAAAAAGCGTAAAAAAATTCCTCGGCTGCTTCCACGTCACAAGGTGGACCGCTTAAAGTTTGGTCGTGAATACCAAACATGGGACGTTGAGAAGTGGAAGAAAGTCCTGTTTTCTGATGAGAAAAAATTCAATCTAGATGGTCCTGATGGCTTCCAACGATATTGGCATAACAAAAACATGCCCCCTGAAATTTTCTCCATACGTCATAGTGGTGGAGGGTCCCTAATAGTATGGGGTGCCTTTTCTTACAGAGGGACGATGGAGCTCCAGGTGGTGCAGGGTTGTCAAACAGCGGCTGGTTATGTTAGCATGCTACAAAAAGCATCATTGATGATGGAGGGTCATCGTTTGTGTGTGGATGGATGGTTATTCCAACAGAATAATCCACGCTGCAAGACGGACCTTGACCTTTCTACAAGAAAATGGGGTCCATCTCTAGGGACATCCTGCATGCTCACCAGACTTGAACCCAATTGAAAATGTTTGAGGATGGATGACAAGAGATGTTTATCGAAATGGCAAACAATATTCAACAAAAAATGAACTTTGTGAAGCCATCTTCAGAAACTGGAGCAACATCCCCCGCACCTTAATGGAAACGCTTATTTCTAGCATGCCCGACAGAATTTTTGAAGTCATCAAAAGCAGTGGAGGTAGAACTCATTATTAAATTTGGTTGTTGAATGTTTTCATACACTTTTTGTACAATTTCGTAGAATCTTTGTCTCTGGTCTTATAATTTTGATCATGTGTAAATCGCCTCATTTTATAAAAATGTAAATTTCTAAATAAAATGTTTGGAATGTAGCTTTTTGTTTCCATAACCTTTTAGATTGTAGTATTGGTAACCTTAAGTGGGAGGAGTTTAAAATCTATCCGTAAAAAAAATATTTCTTTTTAAAAATTTTTAAGTGGTTTTAAATTTTGATCAGGAGTGTATGTGATAGATAGATAGATAGATAGATAGATAGATAGATAGATAGATAGATAGTGAATAGTATGCGATAGATAGATAGATAGATAGATAGATAGATAGATAGATAGATAGTGAATATTATGTGATAGATAGATAGATAGATAGATAGATAGATAGATAGATAGATAGATAGATAGTATGCGATAGATAGATAGATAGATAGATAGTGAATAGTATGTGATAGATAGATAGATAGATAGATAGATAGATAGATAGATACATAGATAGATACATAGATAGATAGATAGTGAATAGTATGATAGATAGATAGATAGATAGATAGATAGATAGATAGATAGATAGATAGATAGATAGATAGATAGTGAATAGTATGTGATAGATAGATAGATAGATAGATAGATAGATAGATAGATAGATAGATAGATAGATAGATAGATAGCGATGCAATGTCAGCTGCCATCTTTTATCTAGGTAATTTCTATTTTTCGGTTATCCTTTCTTCGACATCCACTGTACCTTGTTTTGTTTTTTTATAGTATTTTTTAATTATTTATTTTTTTATTTTTTATGATTGTAATTGTCTGCTGTCTTGCCTTGCTTGGGGTGAAGCGATTTTAATTTTATTTTTATTTTATTTTTTATATTTTAATTTATTAGGGGAAGAGCGTTCAGTATAATTTATTTTATATTATTTCTTTTTAATATATTAACAGATAAAATTGATGAATTAAATAAAGTTGAAAAAGGCAAATAATTAAAATTAAGACACTGAAGTAATCTTAAACACAGAGAATAAATGAAATTAAATTAATTTAAAAAAATTAAATTAATTAAATAAAATTAAAAAATCGAGAAAAATAAAAATCAATAAAAAAAGGTGTGTAAAGAACAATATCACCAAATAAACATCAAATTGTTTAAGTTGAATAAATCAAAATCAGGATGTGCGTGGTGGTCCAGTGGATATCGGCTCGCAACAAGAAATCGGAGAGCCGAGTTCGAATTCCAGTTGAATTCATTGCATTCACTTACATGCAAATACCTTTGGGAAAGCTATTAATCCGTCTCTTCCTTCCAGTTATGGGCTAAATAACAGGACAGATTGGGTTCTATAGCCTTGGCTAGCAACCGCAGAAAGCAATGGCAACCTACTGCGGGATAATCTTCTGTCCAGTTAGTCATGTTCTCTTTCGAGACATGATCGCCCAAGCGTGTTTCACGTCTGGCACTTAACTGACTGAATTAAAATAAAACAAGGCGAATAAATGAAAATCAGATATATTTAATCGCATTATTTGATTTTTAATACATTTTTTCCGCATTATATAAAGCAGAAACTTTTTTGTTGAAAATATAAATTGGAGTAGATAGACTGAACTATCGCCTGGTTCACACTCCACCCACGTCTATTGAACAGGTGTAGAGGCTCATCCCTTGTTCCCTGTTTAGGATATGGTTTCCGGCTTTCTCTTGTCCAATCTTTTCACTTTTCCTTATTTTTTTATTTTTTGTTTTTCAATTGGAGTAGATAGACTAAACTATCGCCCGGTTCACACTCCACCCACATCTATTGAACAGGTGTAGAGGCTCATCCCCTGTTCCCTGTTTAGGATGTGGTTTCCGGCTTTCTCTTTTCCAATCTTTTCACTTTTTCTTTTTTTTTTTTTTTTTTTTCAATTGGAGTAGATAGACTAAACTATCGCCTGGTTACACTCCACCCACGTCTATTGAACAGGTGTAGAGGCTCATCCCCTGTTCCCTGTTTAGGATGTGGTTTCCGGCTTTCTCTTTTCCAATCTTTTCACTTTTTCTTTTTTTTTTTTTTTTTTTTTCAATTGGAGTAGATAGACTAAACTATCGCCTGGTTCACACTCCACCCACGTCTATTGAACAGGTGTAGAGGCTCATCCCCTGTTCCCTGTTTAGGATGTGGTTTCCGGCTTTCTCTTTTCCAATCTTTTCACTTTTTCTTTTTTTTTTTTTTTTTTTTTTCAATTGGAGTAGATAGACTAAACTATCGCCTGGTTCACACTCCACCCACGTCTATTGAACAGGTGTAGAGGCTCATCCCCTGTTCCCTGTTTAGGATGTGGTTTCCGGCTTTCTCTTTTCCAATCTTTTCACTTTTTCTTTTTTTTTTCTTTTTTTTTTTTTCAATTGGAGTAGATAGACTAAACTATCGCCTGGTTCACACTCCACCCACGTCTATTGAACAGGTGTAGAGGCTCATCCCCTGTTCCCTGTTTAGGATGTGGTTTCCGGCTTTCTCTTTTCCAATCTTTTCACTTTTTCTTTTTTTTTTTTTTTTTTTTCAATTGGAGTAGATAGACTAAACTATCGCCTGGTTCACACTCCACCCACGTCTATTGAACAGGTGTAGAGGCTCATCCCCTGTTCCCTGTTTAGGATGTGGTTTCCGGCTTTCTCTTTTCCAATCTTTTCACTCTTACATAGTCCCCTGCACACCAGTGGCATTACCGCCTTGCCCGGGGTTATATGATTAAAAAAAAAAAAAAAAATTTAACGCATTCGTCTTATCCATATAAAATGCATCAAATAACCCTGCGCACGGTCCACACTTTCAACTGTGGGAGTGAATTGTTGATGGTATGTAATGGACAGGTAAAAACATTTTTAAAAAAATCTAACTCAGAGGCAATCCGATAGTCGTGCATGTTAAGCATCGATATGGTTTTTGTCTGATTCATTTTCGCGCCTCCTTGGAAATAATTCCGCCGCCATAATACCGGCTGTGCATTGGCGTTGAAAAAGAAAAAAATGAAAAAAATGATGTGAACGAATAAAATATCGGATTATGCATTTCATTTGTATATTTCAATTCTGTGACAGATTGACAGGTGTCGGTTTCACTCTTTACCATGCAGATAGTTTTTAAAAAAATGCATTAGCGGCAATTTTAACACACACACACACACACGCACACACACACATATATATATATCAGGTAGTTAATGTCTATCTATATATTTATCTTAATCTGTTTATATATATAAATACATATATATATTTATATATACATATATATATTTACACACACACACACACACACACACACACACACATATATATATATATATATATATATATATATCAGACTGTTCATCGCCATATATTTATCAATCAATCTATGTATCTCAGTCTCTTAATATCTGCCTATATATATGTGCCTGTGTGTATGCAATATATATATATATATATATATATATATTTGTTTGTGCTTGTGTTATATATATATATATGTGTGTGTGTGTATATATTTGTATATATATATATATATATATATATATGTTTATGTACGTGTGTGCTATAAATAGATATATAGATAAATACATACACTCAAACACATGCACACACACACACACACACACATATATATATACACAAAATTAATAGACAAAACTTGTCTATATTATTCAATGAAACCTGCATTAATGAAAAAATGCTGCCAAAATACACACAATATATATATATATATACAGAAACACACGCACATAGATAGATAGATAGATAGATAGATAGATAGATAGATAGATAGATAGATAGATAGATAGATAGATAGATAGATAGTGCGACAGAGATTTATTAAAGACTGGGAGATGGAGAGAAATCGAAACAGACTGTGTTTGAATAAAGAGACAAGTGGGCTTATTTTATTGATTTATTCTATGCTGTAGACATTAGGCCCATCGAACTGGCCCGATTTTCATGACTTTGACGCTATGTCAGCCATCTGCCTGGATTTCTAACGAAGGCAACAGCGTTTTAACTCCGTTTTCCAGTCGATTTTATTTCTATTTTAAAATATCGATGGCCATTTTTTTCGCTTGATGTTTTCTGCGTGCAGACAATCTTTTTTTGTTTTTTCTTTCATTTGAGTAAACGTCGAAGTTACTTAGATTTACCGTAGAATAAAAATATCATATAATTCTCAGGATAAAGTTTCTGTACGATAAATAAAAACAATTATCGATCTTAATATTCTTCAACCGCTTAGAACTATATATATATATATATATATATGACAGAATGGCAAACCGTGAAAACTTCAGGTGATATCTTCAGAAATGAATTGATTTCTTTCGGTGACTGGCGTGTGTATACACTACTTATATACAACATGTTAAAATTCCCCTTTTCAGATTCCATGCGCCTATGGCTTAGTGGGTAGCGACTCCGACTGACACCAAACCAGTAGAGTTTCGATCCCGCCCAGAAGCAAGTGGATGTGTCTAGCCGCACTTATGAACTGTGATACGGCGAAACAGACTTGTATGTGGATGACCAATTTATTGGGCATACCAACACTATATATATATATATTATCATTAATGTATATTTGAGCAGCAATATTTTTTTAAACACGTTCTGTTAAAAGCGACCGAAAAGGAAGACTTTTTAAAAAATTTGTATGTAATTTTTACAGTATTCTTAAATGTTTCCTTTTTGCCAGAGATAAGGAATGTAAACATGTTCCATCATTATTAAATTTTAAAGCGCTTTCAGCAACTTCAATGGCGATGTTTTTTTTCCGATATTGTTATTTTATCCTCATGTTTTTACTGTAACGTAATTTATTTTGTGTTTTTGAAAAGGAAAATCGCTTGAGTGTCGTTCTATAAAAAATATTCCAAAACTCCATTTTCACTGTTAAATAATGTAAGTTTGATGATAGGAGAAAATTGTTTCATATATTGTACCTCTCTTATAGCGAGGAGCCTTTGAAAGTGTGATTTAAGTAGTATTTTCTACAATAATCTCTATAAGGGTTCTTGTAAATTATGATTTAATAGACATTTTTTGTTGCACTTTGGTTGGATAAGTGGCATGTGAGAAGTCTATTCAAAGAAGTGGTAGTATGTCCAATAAATTTTAAAAACAATTTCCACTTTTGCGATATACGCATTACTCTTCAGAAATGAATTCAGTTCTTTCGGTGACTGGCGTGTGTATACGCTGCTTATATACAACACGTTAAAGTTTTCCGCCTATGGCTTAGTGGGTAGCGACTACGACTGACACCAACTCGGTCGAGTTTCGATCCCGGCCAGAAGCAAGTGGATGTGTCTAGCCACACTGATGAGCTGTGATACAGTGAAACGTGTGGGTACACGTGTATAAAATATTATTCGGGTATTGATACAGTGGTGCTCAATGCATTATAATCTGAGCTATTAATTATATATATTACTGAAGCTACATATTTTCCTACGTCGTTAACATGACTTGGAGTTTCATACAGTACGCAATCATCAGGTGCATATTGCGAAATGTTAGAGTAATATTATTTAATTTATCAAAAGTAAAATTTAAATAGACTAAGATTACATAAAGATAGAAAAAATTAAAATTAAACTTTTAAATTTTAAAAAGTATTATTAAAATACAGGTAGATGAATTCAAAGAGGCGTAATTCTTAATAGTTAATATTAATACATGCGGGGAAAAGAAAGAAAGAAAGAAAGTAAGAAAGAAAGAAAGAGACAGATGTAGAGAAAAATCTGTGTCAGTTAGGATCTAAAAATACGTAATGATGTGAATTAATAAATATGCACATTGGAATACACACATGTATAAAAGTATTATTCAGGTGCTAATAAAAGAGTGCTCAATATAGTATAAACAAAGATATTAACTTTTTTTTTAATCATATCCCACCGAACAAGGTGGTAGCGCCACTGATGTGCGGGGGGCTACATACGAGTAAAAATTAGATAGAAGAGAGTAAAGAGAGGGACGAACCAGTTAAAAAGGAGAAGGAATGGAATACAGGTGTGATGACAGTTGCAGAGGTGGAGAGAAAGGAAAGGATATAATGGGCGGTGAAAAAAGAACTAGGGTCAGGGTGGTGAAGAAAGAACTATGGTCAGGTGGTGAAGAGTTGAGTATTGACCTTGCATTTAAATTCCTGTAGGTTGTAGTCGTCAGGAAAGCAAGAATAAGGAAGCGAGTTCCACAGGCGGGAAGTGCAAGAAAAAAGCTGCAGTAGTAGAATTGTCGTTTGCATTTGGTTGATCTAACTGTGAATGGATGAGACCCAGTTGCCAGTCTGGTAGCACGAGTAAACACCAGTTGCAGAGGCACCAGTGACTTAAGTTCGTTGGAGAAGAAGCCATGAAAGTATTTATAGAACAGACAAAGGGAAGCCACATCCCGTCGGTGAGAAAGTGGCTGGAGTCGAGCCGCCAAGTCGGTACCTATCACATTACTGATTCTCCTTTGGAGCCTGTCAAGAACAAGGAGATAGCGGGGGCACCTGACCATATATGGCAGCAGTACTCCATGCACGGACGAATGGTTGATTTGTATATATGCAGGGTGGATTCAGGCGCGAAAAACATCCTAGCCCGACACAGTGACCCAACCTTCCTGGCAGTGGATTTAGCTATTGGCTCAATGTAGTGGTTCCACTTGTGATTAGAAGAGAGGGTAAGGCCGAGGAGGCACAGTGTATTGCTCTCGGGGAGGCTCTCTTGGTCCATGCTTATGGGGGGCAGGAGAGGTTGCCTGTGATGATTGACAGACAGCAGTTTGGTCTTAGACGCGTTGAAATTTACAAGCCACTTCTTACCCCAATTCACCACAGAATGTAGATCTCTCTCAAGATCAGCAGCGAGATGTTTGCCCACCACGCCGGGTTTCTTACTGATGCGGGAGTAAATTGTGGTTTTATCTGCGTAGATGCCTACTTGGCTCTTGATCTTGTCTGGGAGGTCATTTATGAAAATAAGGAAGAGCATCGGGACTAGGATAGAGCCCTGAGGGACACCAGCGTTTGTACAGTAAGATCTGGAGGTACGCCCATTCAAGACAACTTTCATTATGCGGTTATTTAGGAAAGATTGGATCAGATTTAGCAATCGTCCGGTAATACCGTAACCCCGTAGCTTGCATAGAAGTCCAGAGTGCCAAACCCTATCAAATATTATTAAATATACATATTAGCCTACCTCGGTGATATATGTATATTTATAAGAATAGAGTAATATGTATATTTATTAATATATGTGTGTATGCGTGTGTCTATTAACACACACACACACACACACACACACACACACACATATATATATATATATATATATATATATATATATATATATATATATCAATACGCTCTCACTCTGATTGAGCACTCTTGAAGAATGGTAGACTTTGAAAAAACAGTAGCTACTCTAACATCTACGTATCGAACACCCAGTAATGAATTAGAACACTCTAACTACTGGCGTGTGTTTACATGATATACCACACGCTAAAAGTCTGCCTCCTTGTACCGAGCACCCATAGCTCAGAGGTAAAATCGCCGACTGATGTCAATGCCGGCGGGTTTCAATCCTGGGTAAAAGCAATCGGATGTCTAACCGTACTGATGAGCTGTGATACAGATATATATATATATATATATATATATATATATATATATATAATTTAGAATCAAATATGGAATCGAAATACATACCTTGATCAAATATAGATTGAAATTCTGCAGAATTGTAATACGAAGAAAAAATAGAAGTTTATCAATTTAACAAGTTTCACTTTTAATAAAGCTTTATTAGAGAATAAGATATGGATAAAAAAAAAGAAAATCCTTCCTGTATTTTAAATTTTCGCGTTGTTTGATTATCATTGATTAATCGTGTTTTCACTTATTAAACAAACGTGAATATAATTTGTAGCGTTCTAAAGAAGAGAGATGGCGCCTTCATTCGAAGTTTCAAAAAATTTACGGACTGTGACGATAAATATTCACACTTACAGGAGTCAAAGCGTCCAGGATCTTTTCCTTGTCGGGCTGCTGTTTTGTAATGGATACGTACATAAACCCTCGCTAGACAGTTCGTCATTTCGTCATCTGCATTCTCTCCTCTCGCAATTTTGGTCCAAGAAAAGTACATTCTTCGACATTTGTTATTTTATGCTAATTGGCACGAGCCGGGCACTCTGATTGAGAACGAAGGCAACGGCAATGAGTGGTCCGGCGGCAGTGTTTTTTTGTCAATAAAAACAGTCTGGGACATTGGGTGGCATTGCAGTTGGGACCGTGGTGACGTGCACTGTTATAGAGGTTCGTATTAAGTTACGGCTCTGTTTATTTTTCTCTGGAAGCTGGACGCTAGCTTCAACCTACCAATAGAGCGAGTGGTGCAACTACCAGTATCTACCGAAACGTGGGAGAAATACACTGATTAACAACAGGGATTCCATGCCTAAGTGAAAAATGGTACATATTTGCTTTAGGTAAATAAGTGTATCATAATTCTAGTTTGTATATGAGGAATTCAGGTGATAATTTACATTCGTAGGTGTGTATGTTCCCTAGTAATTATATTTATTGGTTTTCGAATGTTGATTTGGGTACATTTTTATGTATATACCTGATATGTCCCGGAAAGGGATATATATATATATATATATATATATATATATATCATTCGAAGTTGCTAAGCGGTTTAGGCAAATGTAACTGGGTAGAACAATCTAGTATATACACTTAATGGACGGTACTCGTCGTATGCAGTATCCTGAGACGTAGGCGTAGTCGTAGTCAATAGTCATAGACTAATAGCGGTAGACCTCTAGTGGAATACCAATAGACCTCTAGTCGTAGATCTCTGGGCGTCCTCGCCTTAGTCTATATTTATGGCTGACACCAGCCAATCACATTCCATGGAGGGGGAACCAAGGTGTATACATATTCATTAACTATTCATTACATCAATATATATGTGGGGGGGGGGAGTTCCGTGCGCGTGCATGTGTTTGTGTTTTCTGTTTATTTATTCTTCTTCTGTGTGCCCTGTCCTTTCAGGACGTAGGCGATCATGGCCTTCCACGTCTCTCTATCCCTGTTGGCTCATAGCACGCTTTCTCCTGTTACACCATGCAACCCTCGTTCCATCATCCACCTGATTAGGTCCTTCAAATATGTTATCCGCTGCTTTCCCTTGTCTCATTTTCCCTCTATCTGGCCTGTTAGTATCAGGTTCTCCAAGTCCTCCTTCCTCATTGTATGTCCCAGGAACATTAGCTGTCTCCTCCTGATGCTCAGTATTAATTTCTTTTTCGTTTCCATCCTTTCCAAAACCTTATCATTGCTCACATGTTCAATCCATGGTATCGGTAACATCCTTCTGTAGAACCACATTTCAGTTGCTTCAAGTTTTTTCTTCATCTTTGATGATATTGTCCAGCATTCCTTGCCATACTGAAGAACTGACACCACATTGCAATCCATTATTCTCCTCTAGCGAAATTGTCCTGTTTCTTAATACTTTACTCAACTTCTGGAATGCTTCTTTCGCCATGCCAATTCGCCTTCGGATCTCTGTGTCACACTTTCCGTCTTATGTTAGAACACTCCCCAGTATTTAAATTTTGTACCTGTTTGATTTTAGTATCCCCCACCTGTATTTGGCATTTTGGGCTGTCCTTTTTACCCATGACCATGCATTCGGTTTTCTTGCAGTTTATTTGTAGTCCTTTCTTGTCACTTTCTTCAACTACCTTCTGTAGGAGGTCTTGTAGTTTCCTTTCTGTGTCTGTTATCAGCACTGTATCATCTGTGCATCTTATGTGGTTCAAATTATGGCCCCGATAACAAATCCTGGCATAACATCTAGGATCCCCAGAATAGTCTCACTGTACAAGATCCGGCGAAAATACACATCCTTGTTTTACGCCCCTTTCTATCTTTGTAGGCAGTAATATAGCCGACGTCAAAACACCCACTAGTTCTATGAAACTCACCAATTGTCTCTACACACCCGCCACATGGCATGTCTGTAGAAACCGAAAAGACAGATTCACACATGCTAAGACAAGCTTTGTAGCCAATTACCACATAAGCGTGGTAAGGGGTCTGGGTAATCTTTGACCCGTGGCCCGAGCGTCTGCGCTCGGGTTCCGCACTTTAAAAACCGACCTTGTATCACAAGTAGAATCCGTGGCGGAGCAGGGTAAATACATAGACCCTGATAATGACTTTAGCAAGTCGAAAGCATGGATCATATTTCTTACAATTTCTTCCAAAATGGACTTTTGACAATTTCTGACCGAATTTCCTCCTCGTCTGTGAAGGGAATGTCAATCATTAAAAGTTAAAAGTCAAATATTAGAATTATTCGATATGAAATGATTGTCGTTTTGAATAATATTTGCCCTAAAGAATATATATATATATATATATATATATATATATATATATATATATAAGTTTTGTTATTTTTGTCAGATAAATTCCAATAGAGACAAAATCAAAAGAAATTAATGTTAATTTTTTATTAAATTTAACAGAGTAATATAATCTTGAACAATATTTTGGATATTCTACAAAAGCATGGGTAATAAATATTTCGCAGCTAAGAAGCCGCTCTTCGGACCCAAACCATATAGCATCAGAGACTTGTTAGATGTCAGTGATGAGAATTCATACTAAGACGGGCCGGATGTCTAA
>JBBBDQ010030105.1:87500-150000 GCA_037127315.1 Ascarosepion bandense
CGTGTGGTCATGTGAGACGCCACAAGTTGTGGTGCGATTTTCGCTTCCAGCATGCTTTAAAAAGAAGGAATTTATTTATAGTCTCTAGAGCTGTTTTTTAAAGTTGTATATATATATATATATAACGCCTTCAAAGAATACTGTTAAACTTTGCTCTTTTTTTCCTCTTAATGCTTATATATATATATATATATATATATATATATATATATATATATAAGCATATATAAGCTTATATATATATATATATATATAAGCATTAAGAGGAAAAAAGAGCAAAGTCTAACAGTATTCTTTAAAGGCGTTACTTATACAGCCTGAGAGTCACCGCTAAGATCTACCAGGTGGTGCCGCGTAGCGTGCTAAAGCCCTGGATGGATGACATCGCCGCTGGACGCCCTTACGTCTTCCAGCAGATCTCCTCTCTTGCACACAAGACCAAGACAACCCAGAGGTGGCTGCTCAACCTCACCACTGGTCGCGGGACTTGTGACCGCCCCCTTAACAGATTGCAACCACTTGATTATTTCCTCTGGGGTGTGATCGAGACCAAGACCAACAAGCACGCCCACAACATATTCGACTCTCTGAAAGCTGCCACCGTGGAGGCATTCACCGCTATGGACAAGGACATAGTCGCCAAAGCGTGTGACTCATTTCGCACCCGCCTCTGTCGGTGGTTACATTGAAAAATAATGTAGTATGTAACTCTAATTGTTGCTTAAAAAACTATCGCTTCTCTGCATAAACAACTTTTGTTTTTATTGCCTATTTCGTTTTCTTTTTGCCAAGAGTCGGATTTTGCTTCAACACCCTGTAGTATATGCGACTTTACAGAAGTCTGATATCTACAATCTCCAAAAGTTAGAATGCAACTTCAGTTGCCATCTCCTACCTCCTTAAATCCCACCTACCTCCCTAAATCCCACCTACCACCCTAAATCCTATCTACCTCCCTAAATCCCACCTACCATCCTAAATTCTATTTACCTCCCTAAATCCCACCTACCACCCTAAATTCTATCTACCTCCCTAAATCCCACCTACCTCCCTAAATCCAACATACCTCCCTAAATCCCACCTACCTCCCTAAATCCCACCTACCACCCTAAATCCTATCTACCTCCCTAAATCCCACCTACCATCCTAAATTCTATCTACCTCCCTAAATCCCACCTACCTCCCTAAATCCAACATACCTCCCTAAATCCCACCTACCACCCTAAATCCTATCTACCTCCCTAAATCCCACCTACCATCCTAAATTATATCTACCTCCCTAAATCCCACCTACCATCCTAAATTCTATCTACCTCCCCAAATCCCACCTACCTCCTTAAATCCAACATACCTCCCTAAATCCCACCAACCACCCTATATCCTATCTACCTCCCTAAATCCCACTTACCACCCTAAATCCTATCTGCCTACTTAAATCCCACATACCTCCCTAAATCCCACCTACCTCCCTAAATCCTATCTACCTCCCTAAATCCCACCTACCTCCCTAAATCCTATCTACATCTCTAAATATCATTCTGTACCCTGTTTTTTGGTGCAACGATTATTAAATCAATCTTTCTTTGTCTCCTCCCAGATGTGTCTCACCATATTATCTTCATTTTAATTTTAACTTTTTTCTTGCTTTTTTTTTTTTTAACTAATGTTCCCCATGGGGATCAGATTATTTATATTTTGTTAAAACTTTCTTTTCTTTTTTTTTTCCTTTCTGTTTTATTTTACTACAAATAGAGGAAGTTTGCATCAGAGAGCATTTCCTGTTATGTATGCTGTATGTGAAGCTTTGTTTTTTTTTCCAATTCTTGTGTTGATGATTTCAAGAATTCATGTGCATGAAGAGAAAAGTATGGTGTGATAAACCTGTGTAAGCATTTGGGAATAACTCTTTCCTCCATACAGTTTTTGAGAAAGATTTTTTCTCTTTCAGTGGAAATGAGCGGAATGAGCGGATATTAATAACTATGCTTATTTTATGACTAAGCGTGTGTTTCTGTTTTCCATGTCGACAATGTGTAAATATTCTCAAATATAATCTTCGGAAAAGAAAATATGAATAAAAAAAGAGACAAGAGGTAATTTATACTTTGTCTTGGCCGACGCGTTTCTGACGGACTTTATCAAGATAAATGAAACTATTTAATTTGCACACAGTTGTGGTGCAGTGGATATCGGCTCGGAACGACGAATCCGGAGGGAGTCGAATTGGAATTCCACTTGAACTCACTGCATTCACTTATACGCAAATACCATTGAGAAAGGTATTAATCCATCTCTTCCCTGCAGTTATGGGTTAAATAACATGACAGATTGGGTTCTATACACTTGGTTGGCAACCAGTCTACCACAGAAAGTAAGAGCAAACTACTGCGGGATAATCTTCTACCCAGTCTAGAGACATGATCGCCCAAGCGTGTATCACTTAACTAACTGATCTATAAACAAATGCAAAATGTTGTTGGTTATTCAAAATTTTTTAATTAAAAGGTGCTCATAAATATTCACCGGGTTAACTGAAATATTAAAGTATTAGATATTACGTAATTCTTCTTCTATGTGCATTGTCCATTCAGGACGTAGGCGATCATGGCCTTCGACGTTTCCCTATCCCTGGTGGCTCTGAGCACGCCTTCTCCTGTTACACCATGCAATCCTCGTTCCGGATTAGGTCCTTCAAATATGTTATCCGTTGCTTTCCTCTGTCTCTTTTCCTCTCTATCTGGCCTGTTAGTATCAGATTCTCCAAGCCCTCCTTCCTCCTTCCATCTCCCAGGAACTTCAGCTGTCTCTTCCTGATGCTCAGTATTAATTTCCTTTTTGTTTCCATCATTTCCAAGACCTTATCATTGCTCATATGCTCGATCCATGATATTCGCAGCATCCTTCTGTAGAACTACATTTCAGTTGCTTCAAGTTTTTCCTTGATCTTTGATGGTATTGTCCAGCATTCACTGCCATATTGAAGGTCGGACAGCACGTAGCAATCCAGTACTCTCTTCCTAGTTTCTAGCGAAATTGTCCTGTTTCTTAATACTTTACTCATCATCTGGAATGCTTCCTTCGCCATGCCAATTCGCCTTCGGATCTCTGTATCGTACTTTCCGTCTTCTGTTATAACGCTTCCCAGGTATTTAAATTTTTGTACTTGCTTGATTCTGGTATCCCCAACCTGTATTTGGCATTTTGGGCTGCCCTTTTTACTGATGACCATGCATTCGGTTTTCGTGCAGTTTATTTCTAGTCCTTTCTTGATACTTTCTTCTGCTACCTTCTGTAGGAGGTCTTGTAGTGTCCTTTCTGTGTCTGCTATCAGCACTATATCATCTGCGTACGTCATTAAGTATACAATAAGATACCATACAGAAGGTTTATCATTCTCTTCACCACCAAGACAATCTTAGAATCAAATTTCAGCACACGACGATTTATCTCTTATTAATTTTGCAAATCAATGTACCTGGTTTGTTGTTGCAAAACACAGATCCACTTCCTGTTGTGAGTATTTGGTTTTAGTTCGTGAATCTCATACTTATAAATAAACTAGCAGTATAGCCCGGCGTTGCTCGGGTGTAATGAAAGCTTTAAAACTACTCCATGGTCCTGGAGCTCAGACTCTTTGGACGTTGGCACGAAAGACTAAATAGCAATAGTTGTTTCCAGTTAAAGCGAAACCGTAGACTGAAAGAAAAATGAATGGATGTAAGTTAAATTTTGATTTCTTGGTACTGATATCAAATTTTCTGCACTATTGTAAGAACTGCAACCTTGAAACTTCTAAGTATCGTTTCTTATGTCTTTGTCTATGAGTGTATCAAATTTGATTAAATTGGACCACTCCTTCTATAACCCGATTTTTTCGATTATCAATTTTCGATAGTTATTGGGGGTACCTAGACACAAAACCTAGCTAAGAACACTTGCAGACGCTTATAGTACAACTGTGTAAATTTTCAAGGAAATCAGTTCAGCCATTTCGGAATCTATAGGTAACGGACACACACACACAGACACACACACAGACACACACAGAGACAAAGTTCCATCTATAAATAAGTTTAGATCTAATTATCTATTGGCGGAGTATTAGTTCTCATGTCAATTTTCTTGTCTAGGAAGAGTGAGTAAACTTTTACAGTGCTAGTGTTATGTGCTGATGTATAGCTCTTCGTACATCAGTATGATTGTTCCGTGTCTATATGCTGGTAATTGTCTAAATGCAAATTCTCCTCTGCTTATATCGGTAGAGATAGACTCAACTTATATATATTAGTCATCCACATACAAGCCTGTTTCGATGTATCACAGCTCATCAGTGTGGATAGACACATCCACTTGCTTGTGGCCGGGAACGAAACTCGACCGATTTGGTGTTAGCCGGAGTCGCTACCCTCCTAAGCCATAGGCGCATGGAATCAGAGTAGGGAAACTTTAACGTGTTGTATATAAACTGTGTATAGCCACGGCAGTCACCGAAAGAACTCAATTCATTTCTGTAGAGTCACACTTATATAGCAGAAGTGGAAACTGTTTTTAAAATTTTCTTCTCTAGGGAGCGCAATCGTAATGAGAGCATAAAATATATATATATATATATATATATATATATATATATATATATGCATCGCTCATTCAGTAAAATGAATTGGAGCACTCTAGCTATTGGGCGCGTAATATGATATGCGCTAAAAAGACTGCCTTCTTCCACAGAATGCCCAGTGGCCTAGGGGTAGAGTCGCCGACGGACACCAATTCGGTCGGGTTTCAATCCTGGGTTATGTAACAATCGGAGTCTAACCCTACTGATGAGCTGTGATACAGCGAAACAGATCTGTCTGCGGATGACTATATATATATATATATATATATATATATATATATATATATTATGCTCTCATTACGGTTGATATATATATATGTCAACAGTAATTATATATATATTACGGAATTTAACGAAACTGCTTATCAATTACCGACATTTTATGGTTTATAACCAGTTTCGTTAATCTTTGTTAATTTCCGTAACATGTTGACATTACGATACATTTTAGAGCAGATATGGTTATTACAATGAATCGAAAATAGTGTTATAGGCTTAATTTAACTTCGTTTGGACTGATCGTCATTCGTGGTCGAGAGGTCTAAGACGCACCAGATCACTTGGTGGCTTCCTCTATGGGGATAAGGTTCGCAGGTTCGTATCCTGCTGAATAACATATTTTCGTAACAAAAATTTATCGTAAATAATCAGGCCGGTAGAAATAAATATATAATACTGTTTGATTATAAACAGAATATCTACTTAAATTTGAGTATCGATCAGAAATAATGTCAAACAAATCATTTTATATATATATATTAATTATTACTTTAGAACATGTACAAACTACAAACTACTACAAAATTGTACATTTTGTTTAGACATTGAAAGAATGATGTCTGATCATGTAGTTTATAATGATTAATGATTATTTACTACCTGATGAGACATTGTTTTTTCAATGTCAAAACAAAATGTACAATTTTATAGTAGTTTGTAGTTTGTACATGTTCTAAAGTAATAATTAATAATAAATATTCATTGTTCTATTTTATATTCATCACTGTTTTAAATTAATGATTGAACGTTGCATTTATTTTGCGCGTTCGTTATTCATTTGTATATATATATATATATATATATATATAATAATTTCACCCCAAGCAAGGCATTTCACTGCCACTGTTGCGCAGGGTGTTACATAGGGGAAAGTGAAGAGAAAGAGTGGTTAGGGGGTTACATAGGGGAAAGTGATATATATATATATATATATGTTTCGCTTTAAAAAAAAGTTTTGGCAAAATATAAACAGTCTGATCCCATGGGGAACATTAGTTTGAAAAAAAAAGCAAGAAAAATGTTAAATTAAACAGTATGGTTAGACATCCGATTGCTTCTAGCCAGGACCGAAATTGAGGTCAGTAGAGGAAGGCAGACTTTAGCGTGTTATATATAATGCAAACACACGCCAGTAACCGAGAGTGTTCAAATTCATTACTGAATGAACGATATATGCATATACATACACTACCGGCCATAATTATTAAACCACCCTAGTGAAATAATTGTAAATGAAAAGAATGGTTCTTTTATTAATACTGCATAATAGAATGGTTCTTTTATCAATACTCCATAAAAACATGTGCATCAAATGAATTTATAAATATTTAATAATGACCTATATAGTTTTATCAATGAAAGAATAAAGAAAATTTATGGTGTTTCAGATGAGTTCATCTTTGCTTCCTTGCTTTGTAAAATTTTGCAATGTAATAATAACAAAAGAACCATTCTATTTTCATTTAGCAATAAATACTAAAAATAGTATGAAATACATCATTTCTTTAAAAGAAACTGGGGTAGCCTAATAATTATGGCCGGTAGTGTATATATATATATATATATATGAAATTATTCTAATTTGCCCAATGTTTCTATCAACAAAAGCAAAAAGATTTTATTTTGAAATATTACATTTTATGTGGCACAAGGTCAAACGTTGATGCAGTGATTCCCTATCTTACACTTAGTTAATGTAGTTCACAACTCATTCATTAATGATGTAATGAATATGCATACACCTTGGTTTCCCCTCACAGTAATGTGGCTGGCTGGTGTCAGCCATAAATACAGACGAAGGCGAAGTCTTCAGGTCTTCGGCTAGAGGTTTACGTCTATGCAACTAGAGGTCTACAGGTCTTCATCTAGAGATCTACGTCCAGAGGTCTACGGCTATTGACTACGCCTACGTCTCAGGATACTGCATATGACGAGTACCGTCCATTACGTCTACATAATAGATTGTCCTACCAGGTTACATTTACCAAAACCGCTTGCTACCTCGAATGATAGATATATATATATCTTTCCGATACATATCAATTACAAGTTAATCATACAGACAAAAAACTCATTCATTGCCATTCAATCCAACTTATCCAATCCATAATACTGCATATTCACAAAGATCCTCCTAAAATCCCATGACATGAAAATAAAACATTTTTTTTAAATATAAAAATAGATAAAATTATGTCATGAAATGTCGGGGCAGATGATGTATTCAATAACGGAAATAAAATAAAACAAATCACCCACAGTAAAATTAAAATATGCGCAAACTTTTAGCCAGGATCTTGATGGGGTGTTTGCAATCGTTTACCGAGATTCTGCTGGCACGAGAACAAACTTGTGCTGGGAAGGGCTGAACAATTCAGAGCGATCTGCATCTGATCAGCATGATTCTAGTCGGTGTAAAAGACGACGACGAAGCCACGTTGAACAATTTTCCTAACACACTAACCTGCTCCCATTTTATCAAACACTCTTCCCATCTGCCCAACCCTCATCCTCGGTATCCTTACTCATCTGTCACCTTTCTCCTGACATTCCCTATGTCTAACCACTCCTTCTCTTTACCTTCCCCTATGTAGCCCCATGCGCAATAGTGGCAGTGGAATGCCTTGCTTGGGGTGAGACGATTAAAAAAAATAAATTTTTAAATACAAATTTGGATCAGTTCAAGGTTTTCGATGAGGTCACCCATCGATAACTGGATGCAGTTCTGCAAGCCACCGGATTCAAACCCGACTTTTGCAATTGGATCAGCCTGCTGTATCGCTCATTCAGTGTTCTCTTACAAGCGAATTGAAAGCCGTTGCTCCCTTTTGCACTGTCAGTTTTGTCCCCTGTTGCCCCTACTTTACGCTTTGGTGTTGGAGCCTATTATTCGCAAGCTAAGTGACTAGGTGTGCAGTGCGGCCCTACGAAGTGGTGCACGATCCAGGGTTTTCTACGTACGTCAATGATGTATCCATATTCGTATCATGCCTGTGGGTGAGTACAGAAGGTGCTTGAACGTTATGATAAAGTCACGGGGGCTAAGATTAACTGCAACAATTCTTCCGGCCTGTGGTTAGGTGCCTGGTAGAGCGTCGCTCTTCCGGGGCTCTTTAGTTGAACTGACGGACCCGACAGCATTCTTAGAGTGTGCTTCAGGCCAGGACTCTAGCTGGAGAAGACTTAGTTGGAGGTACTGGCAAAGGTCGAAGCGGTAGTCTGGACTTGTCTATGAAAGCGGTTGTCCGTGAAGGGTTGGGCTGAGATGTGCACTACGGCCGTCTTTCTCCTAAATCTTTAAACGATTGTTTGTGTTCTCGCTCTGCAAGAAGAGTAATAAGGTTCTCGAGCGCTTGATCTTCTTCCTCTTGTAGAGTGGTGGCAAAAATCAGGTTTGCAGAGAGGTCTGTTTTCTATGCTGTGAGTTGACACAGGACTCGATTTTGAATGGTAATGTTAGTGAAACCTTACTTAGCATTGCCATAACTCTACGCGTTTCTAGGGCTGAGCGCCGTCGTAAACCTAAGAATCAATCTGGTTTCCTCAGAGAATAATTTGTTTCACCTCAGAAGATCCAGTTACCTTTCATAACTTAGGTTACGAGTTAGTGGAGGGTGTTGATAAGGACACACTCTGTGGGTAGATCGGCTTGTCGGCGACCGATTTGTGCTCTTTCTGGACTAGGGCGCCAGCGAAGGAATACCTCAGCAACACAGACTTTTTGCTTACCTGACAACTGATTCGAAACGCGATATTTCTTAATGACATTGCCTTCAGATAGGTCTGAATGGATTTTCTCGACTCTGAACGGGGCGACTATGGTGTAGAGGAAATGGCTTCAAACACATTATACCATTATCTATCATGTGCCCCCTTTCTAGGACCATGTCGGCAATCGACAGCTCGAATTAATCTCGAATATCTCGTGTCTATTGATCTAGCATACGGTAATTTTTTGATTTGTTCCCCGAAGGCCTTTACCCCTTCAAATCTTTCCAAAACATCCTTATTTCCGTGCAAATGTAAATGCTGAACTCAAATCGATAATTGTTTATTGACGAAACCTACATTTTTTCAAGTTTACAACCAGAAAAATATCGAACTTCTTTTCGCTGTTTATCTCACCCCGTAACCACGCTTCAAAAATGTTATTCACTGCAGAATGACTTTACGCGTAGTTTGCCGATTTTTCGACCAATTTACTTCCTTTTTGAATTAATACGCGGAAATTTAGTTCTGAACCCAAACAAATCGCGAAGTATTTGCGCAAAGGAAGTAAACGGGCCGAAATAAGTATCCTACGCTTCAAGTCATTCAGCGGTGAATCAGATATGAGAACGGTGATAAAGGGTGAGATATAGTCAGATTTCTTTTTTGGTCGATAACAGGAAAAAAGGTAGGTTTCTTCAATAAAAAATTATCGATTTGAGTTCAGCATATACATTTGCACGTAATTAAGGAAGTTTAGGAAAGATTTGACGAGGTAAAGGCCTTCGGGGAACAAAACAAAAATTTACCCTCGCATAATTGTGCCATAATATGTTACCTCCGTATACTGAGGTGTAACGATTGGTGTTTCTAAAGTTGCTAGCCGTAGCAAGAATGATGATATGAACGTGGGAATGGAGGGAATCTTTTGATACGAACGCTAACATCATCAATATCTGGTCAGATTCTTTGGACATCAGCTCAAGATGAAGATCAGAACCGATATAAAACATTTGTTATTGACAGATTTCGGCAAAAGCTGAGTAAAAGTAGAAAGTTTAGTTCGAATGAACGGAGTCAGCTTAAGTTTTCTTTCTTAAGTCCCTTTTGATGCAACGGGAAAGTTCCCATCAAAACCTCTCCTGGTTATGATAGACTCTTGGTTGTTGTGAGTAAGTGTCGTTCATGCCCTGTCCCCGAATTTTTCTTCTGATACATGTAAAATCTCCAACCTCCTAAAGAAAGAAAATTCTGAATTTAAACCAGGCTCCAAGTTCGGGTAAAAGAAGATGGTATATATATGTAAATATTCTTCTATCTATCTATCTATCTATCTATCTATCTATCTATCTATCTATCTATCTATCTATCTATCTATCTATCTATCTCATTCTGTTCATATCTATCTATCTATCTATCTATCTATCTATCTATCTATCTCATTCTGTTCATATCTATCTATCTATCTATCTATCTATCTATCTATCTATCTATCTATCTATCTACCCCAGCCTGTTCATTATCTATCTATCTATCTATCTATCTATCTATCTATCTATCTATCTATCTATCTATCTATCTATCTTAGTCCACATCTATCTAACTTTGTTTATAGCCTCCAAATCATCATGCAATTAAATGTTCCCTGTTACATGCAGATAGATAGATAGATAGATAGATAGATAGATAGATAGATAGATTTATGTAGCCCTATCTACATTGGAAGGAACTCTTCCTCTTTCATAAATACTGAACTGCGAGATTTCCTAGGGGAGGCAGTCGAGATGCAGTGTAACTTGTATATGCTGACTAATAACACTCTTATTTTGCATATATGTTCTGTTATTCCAATACAATATTTCAACCTACCTTCTTATTTTCATGTCTTTCTTCCTGACCCTAACAGGCCACAACAGATAGATAGATAGATAGATAGATAGATAGATAGATAGATAGATAGATAGATAGATAGTGTCATGGAACCTACCCTTTTTGGACTATAATGAACTCTTCCTAGTATTATGAATGCCGGTAGAATATGGCCTCGGGGTGGAGTTGAGTTGGGTTGAGTCACCACGGTCTAATACTTGGCAGTCAAACAGATGTGTAAAACTCTTGTATTTGTTTTCCGTTTAATATATGTTTCACTAATTCCAGAGTTCGAGTTTTCTTCCGGACCTATTCTGGGTCCACAATAGATCGATAGATAGATAGACAGACAGATAGATAGATAGATAGATAGATAGATAGATAGATAGATAGATAGATAATGAATAGACTGTGATAGATAGATAGATAGATAGATAGATAGATAGATAGATAGATAATGAATAGACTGTGATAGATAGATAGATAGATAGATAGATAGATAGATAGATAGATAGATAGATAGATAGATAAATAGTGAATAGACTGAAATTTGTTAGATAGATAGATAGATAGATAGATAGATAGATAGATAATGAATAGACTGTGATAGATAGATAGATAGATAGATAGATAGATAGATAGATAGACAGATAGATAGATAGATAGATAGATAGTGAATAGACTGAAATTTGTTAGATAGATAGATAGATAGATAGATAGATAGATAGATAGATGGATGTTGATTAAATGACAAACTTGATATAAAAGTCAAGCCTATTGTGGTGGCCATGCTCGCAATTTTGCCTCACCAGCAGTCGATAAGGGGCTTTGGAAAATATCCTTTTCACACTTGCAACATGGCACGGGCCAATCACATATTACACATACAGAAAGCCAAGCAAAAAGGAACGGTTAAGTAGACAAGTTTCAATTGAATAGAAAATCGTGTAAACAAAGTGAATAACGTTTGACTCGAGAACCTATTGTAAATCGATTCTTTGCTTCCGAAAAGAAAATAGAAATGTTTTCTTGATTTCTGGTCGTGTTCGATTTTTTTTTTTTTTCTATTTTTTTTTCTTTCTTTTTGTTGTTGTTTTTTCTATTTTTTCTTTGTTTTTTTTTTCTTTTTTTTCTTTTTTTTTTTTTTTTCTCGCCGACAAATATTGCTTTCTCCATCAAAGTGCGCCGGACAAATTTCATTTGTCTAACTTTACATCAGATTTAAAATGATTGCAATCAAATATGTCAGGACACGCAAACGTACACGACCTCGCACACAAAACAGAAACTATCTACATATGAGTTGTGTAATTATGAGAAAATAGGATGATTTTTGCATATATATATATATATATAGTATGAGAAAATATCGGGAAAAATCAGAAATTTTTCAGTTTTCCTAGGCGTTTAGCCTAAGTACGACCGGTTTTAGACTCTTACAAATTTTATTGAAAAATGTTTAAAGCTCCAAATGGCATCTTTCAGTTGATAGATAGATAGATAGATAGATAGATAGATAGATAGATAGATAGATAGATAGATAGATCTGAGCAGATAGATAGATAGATAGATAGATAGATAGATAGATAGATAGATAGATAGATAGATCTGAGCAGATTTAGATAGATAGATAGATAGATAGATAGATAGATAGATAGATAGATAGATAGATATGAACAGATTTTTATAATAATATAGATAGATAGATAGATAGATTTGTAGTAAATTAATATATGGATAGGTTGATTGATTCTACTGCCTTATATAGTATTGCGGAGTAAATAATACAGCCCCGGTCACGCAAATGAACTACGCTAGACGCTTTAAATAAAGAATTTCAAGTGAGCAAAAAACAAAGTTCGTTGGAGTCAATCTAGAGTTTCTAACAGACGTCATGGCGACTAGCCTACGCAAAACGTTATATTATAAACGCTCGAAAGCGAGTCATGCAGTTGCGACGAGAACAACAAAACTTATACGGAGTAACAATAAGTATGACATAAAAAAAAACCACACTGCAAAACTTAAGCAACGAAAGTTTTTCACAGAAACTTTCATCCACGGCGTTGCAACAGAAAAATAATCCCAGAAATCCAAACAAACTTTGTTTATGTGAAAATTAATAATGTGGATGTGAAAATGAAACTTGACGCTGGTTTGAGTTTTGTTTAACGGCATATCGACCTCTGTGGGTTATTTAATGCCAAAAAGGTGAGGTTTTAAGATATTTTTTTAAAATGTTTAATGATAGTGAAAAGGCTGATTTAATCAGATTTTAATGAAAATTTTTGTTTTTGTTCTTTTTTATTTTAGAAAACTAAAAATGTCTCTTAGTTTTGTATTCAAAAACGTTTTTCTGAGAACAATTTTTTCATTCAAAAATTAGTTATGGTAATATTTTTCCTTCAAAAATGTATATTTTTCTATAAAAGTCTATTTTTATGTATATATTTCTAGAAAAGTGTATTTGTATATTTTTCATAGTGTTTTGACCGCAGTTTGGGGGTTAACTATTTGCCCATAGCTGGGACCCTAACAGGTGCTACTACTCCGGGTTAGGATGGACCTGGGAACAACAGCAATCTGGAAAGTCGCAAATAGCGATGAGAAATTATTTTTATTGGCAAAATTAATTGTAACGTCACATTGCGTAACAAATGCATAAAAGGTAAGACATATGCTTTTTTTTTATTATATATATATATATATATATATATATATTCATGGGTAGGTATTAGAAGATTATCACAATGCGTTTAGTATAATAAAAGAAGGTAAAGAAGGTGTTGAGTATTACCTATTTATTATTCATTAATATTTCGAGATCAGAATCTCATCTTCAGAATGATAGGAGAGATTGATTTCAAGTTCTCTGCTGCTGGATTGTGCCTTTAAACGAATGGTCGACTTACGCTTCTGTCGTTAATTGTAGTGAGTATGTGTGTGCACCTGTAAGTGGGTTAGTTCATATATGTGTGTGATAAGGGCGTCTGCTATCACTTTAAAGAAAAGGGGAGAGAAGCCATATCCTACTACCGCACAGATAGATAGATAGATAGATAGATAGATAGATAGATAGATAGATAGATAGAACAGACGAGATAGATAGATAGATAGATAGATAGATAGATAGATAGATAGATAGATAGATAGATATGAACAGACTGAGATAGATAGATAGATAGATAGATAGATAGATAGATAGATAGATAGATAGATAGATATGAACAGACTGAGATAGATAGATAGATAGATAGATATGAACAGACTGAGATAGATAGATAGATAGATAGATAGATAGATAGATAGATAGATAGATAGATAGATAGATAGATAGATAGATAGATAGATTTGCAATCACCCAAATAGATAGGCAGACGAAATTGATAAAAAAAATTAGACATTTTTCATTAAGATTACAAAATTTCAAACATTGGCGCGATGTTGTTATGTGGGTCAGTTTTACATTCTGGAAGGACAATACAATATATATATATATATATATATATATATATATATATATATATAAAGGATGTCCATAATGTTCTTGTGCATTTTTAAAAAAATATAACTTTATTTGTATTTGCGATAGAAATAATCTCTAAAAACAACAAGTATAGTTATCGAATAATTCTTTACCACAAAATTTGCAACAAGGCGCCAGATCAATTGGCGGCTTCCCCTATTTGGACAGGAGTTGCAGGTTCGTTGTGGAGAGGTCTAAAACGTGCCAGACTAATTAGCGGGTTCCCCTATGTAGATAGAGATCGCAGGTTCTAATCCTGCCGAATGACACACATTTTCGTAACAAAAATTTATCGTAAATAATCAAGCCAGTAGAATTAAATATATAATACTGTTTGATTATAAAACAGAATATCTACTTAAATACGAGTATCGATCAAAAATAATGTTCAAACAACTTATTTCATATACATCATACGTTAAAAGTCTGCCCCGTTCTACGGAGCTCCCATAGGTAGAATCGCCGACTGACACCAATTCGGTCGGGTTTCAATCCTGGGTAAAAGCAATCGGATGTCTAAACTTACTAACGAGCTGTGATACAGCGAAACAGATCTCTCTGCGGATGACTATATATATATATATATATATATATATATATATAAACATATACAGTGCTTGTTTATATATATATATATATATATATATATATATATATATATATATATATATATATATATATAAACAAGCACTGTATATGTTTCATTTGTGTTCCTTATTCTGTATTCCTCTCTTTAAAAACAGAATATCTACTCAAATACTAGTATCGATTAAAAATAACGTTCAAACAAATAATTTCAATATGTCGGTTGTTAAAACCGTTTCGTTCATCTTGGGGATTTTCCGTAACATATATATATAACCTTTTATTTTGTCTAATGGGAAACTGGCATTGACCAGGAATTTAGTTATACATATTCATCTGATTTGCACTGTTTGGTCTTCAAGTCATTAAGTAAAATCTTTGAGAATTTTACTAACTCATCCAGCTCAATCTCGTTCATATTCTCGTGCTTAATCTCGCTCCCAACAGTTTTTGCGCCCTTTTTACGCGTAGCTTTTGACTCTTTATCGTTTTCTTTCTTCTCAGTCGTTTCTAGAGAAGACGGCAGCAACGCCGTCTTGTAATCTTCCGTTATAGTTTCAAGCGTATGAAGATCCAAACCTTTGCTAGACACCAGGGATTTATATTTCTCGTCCAGCGACAGACGGGCTTGCTTTTCCATGTGCAAGGTCTTCTCCAGGGCACGGTACTCTCGCTCGTTCTCGCGACATTGTCTTAATTCGGCCGACAGGCGCTGAATCGTCGCTCGGCAAGTTTCCTCCCTCTTCTTGAGAAGATCCAGACACGAAGTTAACCCTTCCACGTTCAAGTCCAGGCGCATCTTCTCTGTTTCCAAGTCGGAGATCTTTTTCATCAACAACTTTTTCGCCTTGCTCTCCGCCGTTTTCATGATGTCGTGCGAAACGGCGCGTTCACTTAGGCACGAGACCATTCTCAAAGTCTGCTCGCTATTCGCTGCTTTCTCAATATTCAATTTTCGCAACCTGTAGTCTCTGGACAACTTGCGGACCCACGGATTTTCCTGATATTCCTTTATCACGCTTACCAAAGAATCTGCAGCTAGTTGGGGGCTCACCATATTGAATATCTGCAAAAATATTAACACAGCATTTTCGCTATATAATAGGTGATACTTATATAATAAAATATAAAATATAAAATAAATAAACATATAAAATAAATATATATATAAATAAATACAATATAAAAATAAAATAAATATAAAATAAATAAATATATAAAATAATTATTAATATAAATAAATAAATACAAAAATAAATTAAATATATAAAATATATATAGATATAAATAAGAAAATATAAAATAAAATAAATATGAAATATAAATAAATAAATATATAAAATAAATATATATATATAAATATATAAACATAAAAATAAAACAAATATATAAATTAAATAAATAAATATATAAAAAATATATATATAAATAAATAAATATAAAAATAAAATAAACAAAATAAATAGAAAATAGAAAATAAATATATAATATAAAAATATATATAAATAAATATAAAAATAAATTAAATAAATAAATATATAAAATGAATACATATATAAATAAATAAATACATATATAAATAAATAAATATAAAAATAAAATAAATATATAAATTAAATACATAAATATATACAATAAATATATATATTTTTTTTTTTTAATCATATCACCCCGAGCAAGGCGGTAACGCCACTGATGTGCAGGGAGCTACGTAAGAGTTAAAAGATTAGAAAAGAGAAAGCCGGAAACCACATCCTAAACAGGGAACAAGGGATGAGCCTCTTAACCTGTTCAATAGACGTGGGTGGAGTGTGAACCGGGCGATAGATAGATCTATCTACTACAATTGAAAAAAAAAAGTGAGAAAATTGGAAAAGAGAAAGCCGGAAACCACATCCTAAACAGGGAACAAGGGATGAGCCTCTTAACCTGTTCAATAGACGTGGCTGTAGTGTGAACCGGGCTATAGATAGATCTATCTACTACAATTGAAAAAAAAAAGTGAGAAAATTGGAAAAGAGAAAGCCGGGAACCACATCCTAAACAGGGGACAAGGGATGAGCCTCTTAACCTGTTCAATAGACGTGGGTGGAGTGTGAACCGGGCGATAGATAGATTTATCTACTACAATTGAAAAAAAAAACAAAGTGAGAAGATTAGAAAAGAGAAAGCCGGAAACCACATCCTAAACAGGGAACAAGGGATGAGCCTCTTAACCTGTTCAATAGACGTGGGTGGAGTTTGAACCGGGCGATAGATAGATCTATCTACTCCAATTGAAAAAAAAAAAGTGAGAAAATTGGAAAAGAGAAAGCCGGGAACCACATCCTAAACAGGGGACAAGGGATGAGCCTCTTAACCTGTTCAATAGACGTGGGTGGAGTTTGAACCGGGCGATAGATAGATTTATCTACTACAATTGAAAAAAAAAGTGAGAAAATTGGAAAAGAGAAAGCAGGGAACCACATCCTAAACAGGGGACAAGGGATGAGCCTCTTAACCTGTTCAATAGATGTGGCTGGAGTGTGAACCGGGCGATAGGTAGATCTATCTACTACAATTGAAAAAAAAAAGTGAGAAGATTAGAAAAGAGAAAGCCGGAAACCACATCCTAAACAGGGAACAAGGGATGAGCCTCTTAACCTGTTCAATAGACGTGGGTGGAGTGTGAACCGGGCGATAGATAGATCTATCTACTACAATTGAAAAAAAAAAGTGAGAAAATTGGAAAAGAGAAAGCCGGAAACCACATCCTAAACAGGGAACAAGGGATGAGCCTCTTAACCTGTTCAATAGACGTGGCTGTAGTGTGAACCGGGCTATAGATAGATCTATCTACTACAATTGAAAAAAAAAAGTGAGAAAATTGGAAAAGAGAAAGCCGGAAACCACATCCTAAACAGGAACAAATGATGAGCCTCTTCACCTGTTCAATAGACGTGGCTGGAGTGTGAACCGGGCGATAGATAGATCTATCTACTATAATTGAAAAAAAAAAACAAAGTGAGAAGATTAGAAAAGAGAAAGCCTTGGGAACCTACATCCTAAACAGGGAACAAGGGATGAGCCTCCTTTTAACCTGTTCAATAGACGTGGGGTGGAGGTGGAACCTTGTTAGCGATAGATAGATCTATCTACTCCAATTGAAAAAAAAAGTGAGAAAATTGGAAAAAGAGAAAAGCCTGGGAACCACATCCTAAACATAGGGTGGGGTACGTTAAGGATGAGCCTCTTAACCTGTTCAATAGACGTGGGTGGAGTGTGAACCGAGCGATAGATAGATCTATCTACTCCAATTGAAAAAAAAAGTGAGAAAATTGGAAAAAGAGAAAGTTTCCTGGAAACTAACACATCCTAAACAGGGGACAAGGGATGAGCCTCCCTTAACCTGTTCAATAGACGTGGGTGGAGGTGAACCGGCTATAGATAGATCTACTACTCCAATTGAAAAAAAAAAGTGAGAAAATTGGAAAAGAGAAAGCCAGGAACCACATCCTAAACAGGGGACAAATGATGAGCCTCTTCACCTGTTCAATAGACGTGGCTGGAGTGTGAACCGGGCGATAGATAGAGCTATCTGCTACAATTGAAAAAAAAAAACAAAGTGAGAAGATTAGAAAAGAGAAAGCCGGGAACCACATCCTAAACAGGGAACAACGGATGAGTCTCTTAACCTGTTCAATAGACGTGGGTGGAGTGTGAACCGGGCGATAGATAGATCTATCTACTCCAATTGAAAAAAAAAAAAACAAAGTGAGAAGGTTGGAAAAGACATGTTCTAAACTATAACTTATATTAAATATTCATGGCTCTATTTCTATATAGAACACTGTTTAATTAATGTTTTGAACGTTATTTATACTTTCTTCGTTCTTTATTCACTTGGATATATATATATATATATATATATATATATATATATATATATATATATAGTAACTTACATTAACTATAAAGACTCTGCCTAAATTAAAAATATCCTTGCCGGCTCTTCTAAGAAATCCATAAGGATATAGTCTATTCACTAGATAATAAAAACTTACAACTGTCTAGAAATCAAAGAATCTCATTAATCAACCACTTAAAAAACACCCTTCCAAAACCTCCAACGGTCAGAGACTTATTCCCCTACCACTAACCCCCACCAACACCTCTAACAAAACTAGATAAATATAAGAAAAGAGGATATCCATTACTTTACACACCGCCTGATGAGACATTGAAGTGTCAATATGGAAACAATCGTACCTTTGTAGCGGATATATATAGAATGATTATGTACATGTTCTAAAATATAATTTAGAATGAATATACACAGCTCCATATATTTTATATCGAGCACTGTTTTAAATTAAGGTTTTGGACGTTGTAAGAATTCTTTCTTTGTTCTGTATTCACTCGGATATATATATGCTTTTTTGTTTATTTGTATCTATCTATCTATCTATCTATCTATCTATCTATCTATCTATCTATCTATGTCTGTTCATATCTATCTATCTATCTATTTATCTACTAGCAGTATAGCCCGGCGTTGCACGGGTGTAATGCAAGCTTAAAAACTAATCCATGGTTCTGGAGCTCAAACTCTTTGGACATTAGCACGAAAGACTAAAAAGCAATAATTGATTCCAGTTAAAGCGAAACCGTAGACTGAAAGAAAAATGAATGGATGTAAGTCAAATTTTGATTTCCTGCTATCGATATCAAATAAGATTTTCGTCGTGAACTGAATTTTGAAGGCTAAATAAGTCCTCTGAGTAAATGGTATCATGGCTGAGACTAAGAACTACAATTATGCTTACTTAGAGCTAAACCCGAAGCAAAAACTAAAATAAAAGGGCTGGAAAAAATACAAACATGCAGATAGATAAACAGACACACACACAAACATCTTGTCTTTTATATATATATATTATCAATTTCTGCACTATAGATCTATCTACTACAATTGATTTCTGCAACAATGAAACTTCTGAATATCGTTTCTTATGTTTTTGTCTATGAGTGTATCGAATTTGATTAAAATCAGACCACTCCTTCGATAACCCGATTTTTCGATTATCGATTTTCGATATTTATCGGGAGTACCTCGGCACAAAACCTAGCTAAGAATACTCGCAGGCGCTTATAGTACAACTGTGTAAATTTTCAAGAAAATTGGTTCAGCCATTTCGGAGTCTATAGGTAACGGACACACACACAGGCACACACACACACACACACACATACACACAGACAAAGTTCCATTTATAAATAAGTTTAGATCTATCTATCTATCTAGCTAGCTAGCTAGCTAGCTAGCTATCTAGCTATCTCTCTATCCTTTTCTGCTTATTCATATCTATCTATCTATCTATCTATCTATCTATCTATATATATATATATATATAGCTCTTCTGTGTCTCTATTTATCTTTTTGTACACAAATATGTAAAAGGCGAAAATCTTGATAATAATTTGACTCTTGTCTTACCCACACATATTTTTTTAATAATCGTCTCATTGTCAGCAAGGCAGATATTAGAACAGAAAGGAGAACAGGTCACCGTAGGTGTCAGAGAATGGGTAAGAAAACGACGGTTACATTGGTGTAAAGAGAGCTGGAAAAGTATCAATCCGTCTCTTCCCTCCAGTTATGGGTTAAATAACAGGACAGATTGGGTTTATTTATTTTGATTAACGTGTGTATATGACATTGGTTTATCAAGACATCTAAATTTGAGAAATTCATGAACATTCATCAGGTGAGTGAAACTTCATGAATATTCATCAGGCGAGTCAAAGCAAGTGGAGGTCACAAAGTCCCATAATTTAAAGTCTATCAGAAAGTAAAGTGGGTAATATTTAATTTTTTTAAAAAATGAATATTGTTTAAAAATGAAATAAATACATATATAAATAAATAAATATAAAAATAAAATAAATATAAAATAAATAAATATATAAAATAAATATATATATAAATAAATATATATAAAATAAATTAAATAAATAAATATATAAAATAAATATAGATATAAATAAATATATATAAAATAAATTAAATAAATAAATATATAAAATAAATATAGATATAAATAAAAAATATAGAATAAAATAAATAAAATAAATATAAAATATAAATAAATAAATAAATATATAATATATATATATATATATATATATATATATATATATATATATATATATATATATATATATGTATTTAATTTCTTTGCAAATCTATTTAAAAAGGAAAATTAGACTGTTTTTTCTCCAGTTTCTGAAAGGATTTTTCTGTTGGTGAGGTGATGTGTTATCCCCTGTGGGGTTTTCATATCGAAATGATCATCCAACATCATTGAATTAATCCTATTTTAATTTATGTTTGCCCTGTAATATTTTATTACATGGAGCTCTCTTCCTGTATCATTTTTTAATATTAAAATAAAATTTTTAATATTAATTAGGATCGGTTTTTTGGAATTTACCTTCCTGCTTTTTCCACTTGGATTAAAGTATATATATATATATATATATATATATATATATATATATATATATATATATAATTATGGTATGAGATGGATGTATGTTCCATACATCTTCAAACACATGCAGTAATGGAATTGGCCATTTACTTTTGATATTTCAACATATTTGTGCTTGTGTATGTTGGCTTGATGGGCGTTGTGGTTCAGTGGATATCGACTAGGAGCCGAGTTCGAATTCCAGTTGAATTCGTTGCATTCACTTACGCACTAATACCCCTGGGAAAGGTATTAATCCGTTTCTTCCCTCCAGTTATGAATTAAATAATAAGACAGATTGGGTTCTATAGCCTTTGCTGGTAACCAGTCTACCGCAGAAAGCAATGGCAACCTACTGTGAGAAAATCTTCTGCCCAGTAAGTCATGTCTGTTTCGAGACATGATCACCCAAAGCATGTATTACGTATGTCACTTAACTGACTGAATGAAGATAATAGTTGGAAACATAAGTAAAGCTTCTACTGGGCAAAAAGTAGGGGATCAGTTTTTTATTTTTATTAAGTAAGAAACTGATCCCCCACTAATTATTACTTATTAATACAATCCGTCTCTTATATAGTAAATCTATTAAACTTGAAAAAGACAAAAACAAGAGCAACAACTCGTCCCCCTGCCAAAAAACGAAACAAAACAAAACAAAACAAAGCTACCCCAACGCGATTGGTTCCAAAATGGAGGATCGATTTAGTATAACGTTGTATGAGTAAATGAGACCCACTAAAATTGTTTAAATATTTTTTTTTTTTATAATCGGAAATGTATGTAATAATCGATAAGACTGAAAAAAGTACAAAAAATGAAAAACAACAAATTTAAAGGTGGTGGTAGTCTCCTTCAGGTCCGCCAAGTTCAAATACCTGGGAAGCATTTTGACAGAAGAAAGTAAGTGTGAGATCCGTTTTGCGTGGCCAAAGACTCATTTCAAAGGCAAAGCACAGTATTGAAAGACAGGAAGACTTTGTTGGAGACTAAAACAAAAGTAGTGGACTGTTATGTGATACCTGTCTTCTTACATTGGCAGCGAATTCAAAGATGAAGTAGAGAAACGAAACAACAGATGTATACTTCTACAGAAATATGCTAAGGATATCATGGACCGAACACTGATGAGGTTACAAACAAAATGAAAACTTATAATTAGCATTAGAAAGAGACAGCTAAGGTTTCTAATACACGTAATGAGGAAGAAAGGATTGGAGAATCTGATACTAACATTAGGGATACAGGGAAAGAAAGACAGGAAAAAGGAACCTGAAACATATTTGATGGGCATGACCAAATAGATGGCGGAACGGGGTTTGATGGGCCTGATCAAATGGATGGCGGAGCGGGGTTTGATGGGCTTGAGAAAATGGATGGTGGAGCGGGATTTGATGGGCCTGATCAAATGGATGACAGAGCGGGGTTTAATAGGCACAAGCATATGGATGGCGTAGCGAAGTTTGATGGGCTTGAGCAAATAGATGGCGGAGCGGGGTTTGATGGGCTTGAGCAAATGGATGGCGGAGCGGCGTTTGATGGGCTTGAGCAAATGGATGGCGGAGCGGGGTTTGATAGGCACAAGCATATGGATGGCGTAGCGGGGTTTGATGGGCTTAAGCAAATGGATGGTGGAGCGGGGTTTGATCGGCCTGAGCATATGGATGTCGGAGCGGGTTTTCATGGGTTTGAGCAAATGGATGGCGGAGCGGGGTTTGATGGATCTGAGCAAATAGATGGCGGGGCGAGGTTTGAGTGTGATGCCAAGAAAAAAGATATTAAGAGTGACAAGTGACAGGGTTGAGTGGAAGTCCCTGATCGCCTGCGTCCCAAAATGGCACATGAAAAAGAAAATATTATAAAATAGAAGAGGGTGTGAGGCAAAAATGTGTCTTTTTAACTAATGTGTCTAATTCAACATATACAGTGAGGTGATTCTGAAAGAAATAGACGTCCTGACAGGATTTATTATTGGCTTCCCCAATCTTAACAATATAAGATATGCAGATGAAGCAATCTTGATAGCAGACACAGAAGGAAAATTATAAGAATTCATTCAGAAGGTACTGAAGGCAAGCGAGAAGAAAGGACTAATGTTCAACTGCAAGACGATAGATTGCAAGGTTGTCAGAGACAAAAACAGCCCAACATGCAAATTACCAATTGGAGATACGAAACTGAAGCAAATATAGTGTATGGGTAGGTATTTGAAGGCTATCATAATGGGTTTAGTATAATAATGGGTTTAGTATAATAATGGGTTTAGTATAATAACGGAAGTTAAAGAAGGTGTTGGGCATTACCTATTTATTACACATTAATGTTTCGAGATCAGACTCTCATCTTCAGAATAACAGGAGAGTTTGATTTTACGTCCGTCCGCTTTCGGAAGATAACGGAGAGTCAATTAAATTCCATACGTGATACACGATTGGGCGATCATGTCTCGAAAGAGGCATGACTGACTAGGCAGAAGATTTTCTATCCTGCTCTTTAAACTATAGCTGAAGGGAGAAGAGACGGATTGTATTAATAAGTAATAATTAGTGGGGGATCAGTTTATTACTTAATAAAAATAGAAAAATGATCCCCCACTTTTTGCCCAGTAGAAGCATTACTTGTGTTTCCAACTATTATCTTTATTCAGTCAGTTAAGTGTCATACATGATACATGCTTTGGGCGATCATGTCTCGAAAGAGACATGACTAACTGGGTAGAAGATTTTTTATCCTGCTCTCTAAACTACAGCTAAAGGGAGAAGAGACAGATTGTATTAATAAGTAGTAATTAGTGGGAGATCAGTTTATTACTTAATAACAATTGAAAACTGATCCCCTACTTTTTGCCCAGTGTAAGTTTCCAACTATTATTTTCATTCAGTCAGTTAAGTGCCAGACGTGAAACACGTTTTGAGCGACCATTACTTTTTTTGATTCATGAATGACGAGGCAGATTTTCCTGCTATAGGTTGGTATTTTTTCTGTGGTAGACTGGTTGCCAACCAAGGCTATAGAACCAAATTTGTCTTGCTATAACTGGAAAGAAAAGCAGAAGATAGTACCTATTCCGAGGTATTACGCATAAGTGAATACAACAAATTCAACAGGAATTCGAACTCGGATCTCCGATTTATCTTTCCGAACCGATATCTACTGCACAACAAATTTGTTCCTTTTTCAATATTCTAGCTTCTTGTCGGATTCTGATCCATATATTTAACTCATCATATATATATATATATATATATATATATATATTAGTCATCCACATACAAGCCTGTTTCGGTGTATCACAGCTCATCGGTGTGTCTAAACAAATCCACTTGCTTCTAGCCAGGATCGAAACTCGACCGATTAGGTGTCAATCGTAATGAGAGCATTATATATATAGGTAGCATTATATATATAGGTAACTCAATGAATGCTGAATGTTTCATTATAGGCAAACGGCTGATATGACCATTGCCACTGACATTGCCATTCTGTGTTCAATTTTCTTAAAACTACGTAAATTCGTGTAATTATTGAACTTGCATAAAATATTCTTTCCTTATTGAAACGATTTTGTAATTTAGTTAGTAAAAATATTTCCGTGTACAAAGAAAGAATGAAAATTGTTTGTTTTTCGTGATGTCTCCTTTTAATGCCGTTTCGTTGCCGACAAGCTTAGCATATTTTTAAAAGAGAAAATTAAAATTAGTTTAATTCTGTTTTTTCTTTTCTTTCTCTTAAACAATCCGCGCTCGTGCTAAAATTACTCCCGGAAATTTAAATATGATAACTGTGAAGAATATTCTTTTTGCTTGTTTTTTATTTTTCGAAATTGCCATTTTCAAATTATAATGTATACTTTACGGCGCGTAAAAAACAACAAATATCAATCCTTTTACTTAATTTTTTTAAATCATTTCACCCCAAGAAAGGTGATAATGCCCACCCACCCCCCAAACGCAAGTAGTTACTGATAGTATTGCTAAATGAAAAGACATTATCGAGGAATGAGGACAATAAAAGAACAGTCTCAAAAAGACAGAAGGCAGCGATTGACGCTTAATTCATTTTTTTATAGATTGTAGTTGGCAAAGATGGTTCTACAGAGGGATGCTGAGGATACCATGGACCGAACATGTAAGCAACGATGAGTTTGTGGAGAGGATGCAAACAAAAAGGAAACTTATACTTATCATCAGGAAGAGACAGCTGAAGTTTCCGGGACACACAATGAGGAAAAAAGGCTTGGAGAATCTAATACTCACGGAACTGATAAGAGGGAAAGAGAGATAAGGAAAGGTAACGCGAGACATACTTGATAGGCTTGAGAAAATGGATCGCGAAGCGGAGTTTGGGAGAGATACCAAGAGGAAAAGAGTTCAGAGCGACAAGGGATGGGGTAAGTGGAAGTCCAGGAGCGCCCTACGTCCTGAAAGGATAGGTAACAAAAAGAAGAAGAAGACGAAGAAGAAGACGAAAAAGAAGACGAAGAAGAAGAAGACGAAGAAGAAGAAGAAGACGAAGGCGACGAAGAAGAAGAAGAAGACGAAGAAGAAGACGAAGAAGAAGAAGATGCAAACGAAGATAAAGAGGACGACGACGACGAAGAAGAAGACGAAGAAAAAGAAAACGAAGGCGACGAAGAAGAAGATGAAGAAGATGAAGAAGAAGACGAAGACGAAGATGAAGAAGACGACGACGACGAAGAAGAAGACGAAGAAAAAGAAGACGAAGAAGAAGAAAACGAAGAAGATGAAGACGAAGAAGAAGATGAAGACGAAGAAAAAGAAGACGAAGACGAAGAAGAAGACGAAGAAGACGAAGAAGAAGATAAAGAAGACGACGACGACGAAGAAGAAGAAGACGAAGAAAAAGAAGACGAAGAAAAAGAAGACGAAGAAGAAGAAAACGAAGAAGAAGATGAAGACGAAGAAGAAGATGAAGACGAAGAAGAAGAAGACGAAGACGAAGAAGAAGACGAAGAAGACGAAGAAGAAGATGAAGACGAAGAAGAAGAAGACGAAGACGAAGAAGAAGACGAAGAAGACGAAGAAGAAGATGAAGAAGAAGACGAAGACGAAGATAAAGAAGACGACGACGACGAAGAAGAAGCAGACGAAGAAAAAGAAGACGAAGAAGAAGAAAACGAAGAAGAAGAAGATGAAGACGAAGAAGAAGATGAAGACGAAGAAGAAGACGACGAATACGAAGAAGAAGAAAACGAATACGAAGAAGAAAAGAAGAAGAAGAAGAAGAAGAAGAAGAAGAAGAAGAAGAAAAAAGTGATCGAGAAGCAAAAAGCCGGAAGAAAGTTTCAACGAAAAGAACATGAAAAGAAACTATTAGAATAAAAAATACGGTTACATCACGGCCATATCACGTTGAATACACCGGTTCTCGCTCGATCACCGAAGTTAAGCAACGTTGAGCCTGGTCAGTACTTAAATGGGTGACCGCTTGGAAAAATCAGTTGCTGTAAGCGTTTAGTGACGGATGTGCGTTGTGGTGCATTCACTTCAGCGCTGGTACCCTTGGAAAAGGTATTAATCCATCCCTTCCCACCAGTTATGGGTTAAATAACAGGGTAGGACTTGGGGACCCTGCCCTTGAAAATGAATCTTGATACTCGAAAAGAAAAAAAGTATTACTAGACATAAAACTTATATAAAAAGCAACAATAAATTGTTGAAAGAAAAAGGTATTACCAGCAACAAATAAATAAAATTTAGTTGGCAATAAATGACCCGCCGAGGTTGATATGCCATAAAACAAACCAACCAACATCTATTTCAGCATTAAAACGACAGGACCTAACAGCCACTTTAGAAGTAATTTATGCGGTTGAGATACCTAGGAAGAAAGCTCATTAGAAAAAAAAAAAAGGCATAATTTTTTTGCATTTTTAGAAATAATATTTTAAGCTTAATGCAAAAAAAAAAGTAAGTTTAAATACGAAAAAACAACATTTTATTTTTTATATACTAAGCTTAGCCACAAGGCCACAAATACAAGGTTCCCAATGAGGATCGAAGTCGCTACTCAAAATTGATAGTTAATCAGACTAGCTCACTTCCCTGTTGGAAAATTTTTGTCTATATTTCCACCTAATACGATGTTTAGAATAGCTCATGATTAAGCTTAATAGACATTCATTGTCTGTCATATATTTAACAGTATATGTTTAGAAAATTATCTGCTTACTCGATATATATATATATATATATATATATGTTTTTCTTTAATCCGAAGTGGAAGAGTAGGAATGTAAATTCCAAGAACCTGATCCTCCTTAATATTAAAAAAAATTTAACATTAAAAAGTGATGCAGGCAGAGAGTTCAATGTATTAAGAATACAGAGCCAATATAAATTAGAGAAAATTTTCCAAATTCAAATTCGACACCTTTGAATTTTGAAAATTTTCTCTAATTTATATATATATATATATATATATATATATATACATTGACCAATTTCAAGAGTTTGAATTGCTCTTTTGCAATTGAATTTTTTTAAATCTATTGAATATATATATATGTATCATCTTACCCCAAGCAAGGCATTCTACTGCCACTGCTGCACAGTTATGAGAACGAGAGGTTAGTTATAGGAAATTTCAGGGGGATGGTAATAGACGGATAAGAATACCGGTGTAATGGGGGGGGGAGTTGATGGAGAAAAGAGCTTGAGAGAATGGATGCGAGTTAGTGAGGTAGGAGATGACTATTGACATTACATTTAAATTCCTGGATATAGTAGTTGTCAGAAAAGCAAGTATATGGAAGGGAATTCCACAGGTGGGGAGTGCATGAAAAAAGCCTTTAGAGTAGAAATCACGGTTACATTTTATCGGTTTCACTGTAAAAGGATGGGATCTAGTTGCTAATCTAGTAGCTTGTGTAAATGTATATATAGAGGGCACCAGTGAAATACGTTCACTGGAAAAGAAGCCGTGAAAGTGTATGGAAAGGAGGCACAGGGAAGCCACGTCACACCGGTTAGAGAGTGACCTCAGCCGGGCTGCCAAGTCGTTATCGATCACATTACAGATTCCCCGTTTGATTTTGTCAAAAACCTCAAGATGAATAGCAGGGGCACCCGACCATATATGGCAGCAGTATTCAATACACGGGCGGTGATTCTGTAAAGGAAGATTGTCTAGCACTACACAGTGAAGTAAATTTTGTAGCACCTGACCTATCAATATAGTTATTCCACTTCAGCTGAGAACGTTAGTTTGAGAAGGAGCAACAAATCACTCTCTTGGAGGTTAGCATCAGCCACGCAAATGAAACGCAGAAAGGAGTTATTGAAAAATGAAAATCTATCGCCTTCAATGAAGTGTATCTATATGTGATGGACTGATCATTTTTTTTATGTCTGAGAGTTAAACCTCACGTTCTATCCTTAGTACATTTTTTAAGCCTTCTTTTAATCGTATCAACCCAAGCAAGTCAGTAACGCCACTGATGCGCAGGGGGCTACATAAGAGAAAAAGATTAGATAGGAGGAGAGTAAAGAGAAAGACGAACCAGTTACAGTGGATGTCAGGGAAAACAGCAAGAGAAGGGTGGGAATACAGGTGTGATGACAGTTGCAAAGGTAGAAAGAAAGGAAAAGATATACAGGGTGATGTAGAAAGAAGTGGAGTCAAGTGGTTAAGAGATGGCTATTGACATTGCATTTAAATTCCTTGAGGTTGTAGCCGTCAGGAAAGCAAGAATATGGAAGAGAGTTCCACAGGCGGGAAGTGCGAGAAAAAAAGCTGATGGACTAGAATTGTCGACTGCATTCGGTTGATCTAACTGTGAATGGGTGGGACCCAGTTGCCAGTCTGGTTGCACGAATAAATTCTTGTGGCAGGGGCACCAATGACTTAAGTTCGTCGGAGCAGAAGCCAGGAAAATACTTGTAGACAAGACAGACAAAGGGAAGCCACATCCTGTCGATGAGAAAGTGGCTGGAGTCGAACCGCCAAGTCGGTACCTATCGCATTACTGATTCTCCTGTCGATAACACTGAGATTAACAGCGGTGGCGCCTGACCAGATATGGCAACAGTATTCTATGCACGGACAGATGGTTGATTTGTATATGTGCAAGACGGATAAGACCAGCTTGATACTCGTAAAACATTCCACAGAAAGGAAAATGGGAAGATTGTGAGGATTTTGGTTTTTGATGTTTGTTTTTTTTAATAAATAACGTGCAACATAATATCGTTAATAAAGAATGGTATTATAGTAACAAAAATAAATTAATAATAATAAATAACTCATTTTCTTTAACAAACAAAAGGAGTTATTTACAAAGCAGAAGTAAATGATACATATAAACAAAGAAAACTTATTTATGATCCACAAAAGGTATTTTCTAAAATAGATAGAATAATCACAAGTCTACATTCAAGCTGGAAAACCTTAAAAATTGTACCAAACTGGCTAAGCAGGTGGGAATAGATAGATAGATAGATAGATAGATAGATAGATAGATAGATAGATATTGAAAAAGGACGTGATAAAAGGATTAACATTATGTGCATTTTCAAAGTAAGACACGTTTAAATACAAAAATACAAGCATTCTTTAGCACAGAAATAGAATTTGTTCATTACCAATTTAACTGTTGTGTCTGTATATTTGTGTATCTGTGTGCGCGCCTCTGTGTGTGTGTGTGTGTGTGTGTGTGTGTGTGTGTGTGTGTGTGTGTGCGCGCGCGCGCGTGCGTGCGTGCGTGCGTGCGAGGGTCATAAAGTGATAATCAAGAATGGAAGCCAAGCTTTCCTTGTTAAAAAATGAGAAATCAAAATCTGGTAAACCGGAAGTCTCCCCGTGAAAACTGCTTCCGGAATTTCATCTGATTTACCTGGCTGCCTAAAAACGTTAAGAAAACATAAGCTTCGACGAAATGCTTTCCTCAATTGCAGAAAAAAGAAACTGAATTGTGTTCATTTTGTTTAATATTATTAACAAGTGAACCCGTGCCGTCAAAAAATGATAGCAAAATGTTTATATCGAGATGCTGGCTAAAATGGCCGCAGCATGTATATTGATATACCTACTATTGAGTATCTTACATTAAGACATACGAAAAAAAAAAAATAATCCAAACTTCTGACCCTAACTGTAGGAAGATATATATATTTATATATATTGTCATCCGCAGAAAGATCTGTTTCGCTGTATCACAGATCATCAGTACGGTTAGACTCCGATTGCTTTTTAACCCAGGATTGAAACCCGACCGAATTGGCCTCAGTCGGCGATTCTGCCTCTGGGCTATGGGCGCTCGGTAGAAGAAGGCAGACTTTTTTAGCGCATATATTATCATTATACGCGCCCAATAGCCAGTGTGCTCTAATTCATTTTACTGAATGAACGATGCGTACACGCCAGAGTAGCTACTATTTTTCAAAGTCTACCATTCTTCCAGAGTGCTCAATCAGGGTGTGAGAACGTACATATTGACATCCGCAGACAGAACAGTTTCGATGTATCACAGCTCATCAGTACGGTTAGACTCCGATTGCTTTTATATATATATGATTGATGTAGTAGGAGGATTTGAACAATTAAGTAATTCATTGAGCTTTTTATTCGACCTTGACAGAATGCAGCTCGAATAAAAAGCTCGATGAATTACTTAATTATCCAAATCTTCCAACAACTTCAATCCTATCTCTGTGTTTTAACCAGCTTATAATGCTCTGGTTTGACCGGCTTGGTTGGAGAAGTCGTGGCTCTGGGAGGCACCGTCCTACGGGTAAAAGAGCTTGGATGAGTTTCACCACGGAATTTGTGAACGAGCAGCGCGTCATCGAGTTTAATTCGTTACCTCTTCGTCACCAGGGCCCGTGGTACAGTTGTTATGACATCAGCTTAATAACCAAATTGTCTGCGTTTCGATTCCACTGGTAAAGAGTCCCAAATATAGGACGAAACGTCCGTCCAGTGCTTTCTTCGTTCTGTTGAGTTCGAATAAAAAGCTCGTTGAATAACTTAAATATATGTTTATTACTTAGTTTTGGGTCATAATAGGGTTAGACCAGTGCACATTTGTATTGAAAAATGTTTAATACAATTATATTGTAGAACTTTTGAATATTCTCCATTTTTAAAGGAGTTATTTCGCTACCCAGTTTTCTATGAGTTGTGTCTTCGGACGATATTTAATAACTGATTTTACCGTTTACCGTTATTCTTTTTGGAACCTGGGTATCGAAATAACGAAGTATTGATAAAAAATAATGTTCAAACAAATCATTTCAAATATATATATATATATATATATATATATATATATATATATATAACTGTTTTTATTACAACAGAGAGGATATATATATTCTCGACGACATAATTATCACAAAAAATAAAATAATAAAACACTGTTAAAGAGCAAACACGCGACAAGAGCTTTCACAACTGGTAGTAAAGTTTAATATCTGGTAGTAAAGAGAATGAACTGGCTTGACACTTCATCGCTGTTGTTTCTCTCTCCATGAGTGTGACAAAAGATATATATATATATATATATGTATATATATATACACACACACGTCAGCAAATAATTGAGAGGATTATTAGCTATGTATGTCTTCACATGATATGTTTCAATTCCAGTTGAATTCATTGCATTCACTTGCGCACAAATACCCTTGGGAAAGGTATTAATCCGTCTCTTCCTTCCAGTTATGGGTTAAATAACAGGACAGATTGGGTTCTATAGCCTTGGCTGGCAACCAATCTACCGCAGAAAGCAATGGCAACCTACTGCGGGATAATCTTCTGCCCAGTCAGTCCTGTATCTTTCGAGACATGATCGCCCAAGCGTGTTTTACGTATGGCACCTGGCTGACTGATGTCTTCACATGGTATCCTACCCCTACCGCCCGTGACAGAAGAGAATATATATATATATATATATATATATATATATATATATATAGAGAGAGAGAGAGAGAGAGAGAGAGAGAGAGAGAGAGAGATACCATTCTATTCTGTTTTACTATAATAGAAACTATTTTTTCTAATCTTTTCACCCCAAGCAAGGTAAAACTATCACTGGCGCGCAGGGGGTTACAGACGAGCTGAGGGATGAGAAACAGGAACATTTTACGGGGGTGAGAACAATGGGGGCTCCACATGAGTGGGAAGGAAGAACAACATGATAAAATGGTTGTCAGGAAAAGGATGTGAGTCAAGAAGATAAGATATGGCAATTGACTTTGCATCTAAATACTTGGAGATTGTAAATGTCAGGGAAGCAAGTATATGGAAGGAAATTTCACCCCCAGATGAGAAGTGCAAGCAAAGATGCTGCTAGAGTAGAAGTTGCAGTTATATTTGATTGGTTTCACTGTAAAAGGGTGGGACCTAACCACTAGTCTAGTAGCTCGAGATGATGAGCTGACATTTTTGGATTTTATCTAAAATTTCAAGATATATAGCAGGAGCATGGAAATGATATGGAAACATTTGATGCACAAGATGAATGATATGCTTACAAATATGCAAGATGGATTCTTTCTAGAAAAACTGTCTAGCATGTCACAGCGAACCAACTTTCCTAACAGCAGATCTAGCGATTGATTGAATATTCACTATATGATTCATGGTCTATTAAAAAAACGTGATTGGAGAATATTGGCTATTAGTGGGTTAAGCTAGCGAAATCTTAATAGTAAAAGGAAAGGAAAGGAAAGGATGAAACTATCGCCCGGTTCACACTCCACTCACGTCTTTTGAACAGGTGTAGAGGCTCATCCCTTGTTCCTTGTTTAGGATGTGGTTTCCAGCTTTCTCTTTTCCAATCTTTTCACTCTTTTCTTTTCTTTTTCAATTGAAGTAGATAGACTAAACTATCGCCCGTTCACACTCCACCCACGTCTTTTGAACAGGTGTAGAGGCTCATCCCTTGTTCCCTGTTTAGGATGTGGTTTCCAGCTTTCTCTTTTCCAATCTTTTCACTCTTTTCTTTTTTTTTTTCAATTGGAGTAGATAGACTAAACTATCGCCCGGTTCACACTCCACCGACGTCTTTTGAACAGGTGTAGAGGCTCATCCCTTGTTCCTTGTTTAGGATGTGGTCTCCGACTTTCTCTTTTCCAATCTTTTCACTCCTACATAGACCCCTGCGCTTCAGTGGTGTTATCTCCTTGCTCGGAGTGATATGATTTTTTTAAAAAATGAGAATACAGGTGTGAAGAGAGCTGCACGAGAGTAGAGTGGAAAAGAAGAACATGATACAATGGTTGTCAGGGAAAGGATGTGAGTCCAGATGATAAGATTCTCGGAGATTGTAGCTGTCAGGGAAGCAAGTATACGGAAGGGAGTTCCACAGGAGGGAATTTCGAGCAAAGAAACTGATAGAATAGAAGTTGTGGTAACATTTGATTAATTTCACTGTAAAAGGGTGGGACCTAGCCGCTAGTCTAGTAGCTCGAGTAAATTCATGCAGGGGGAGCACTATCGGAGCAGAAGTCGTGAAAGTATTTGTAGAAGAGACATAGATTAGCCACATTACGTCGGTGAGAAAATGACTGCAGTTGAGCGACCAGGTCGGAATTAATTACATTGCAGATTCTCCGCTGAATTTTGTCAAGAACACCGAGATGAATAGCAAGGTCACCCGATTAAATGTTACACCCGACCAAATGTTTAATGGTGGATGGTACATTTATATATGTACAAGATGGATTCAGACGTTTTTACAGAGTCGCTAATAGTCTTTAGAGCCGAATTTGTGGGATGCTATACGCTGTTTCATTCTTTCAGAAAACAGCAGATTAGCATCATTTAGGATCCTCTTGCACTGATTATGAGCAGAGGCAAAAAAGGCGCCTATTATGGTTAGATGCGTGGCTCCGATAAAACCGGAAGTAGTGGTTCTAGTGGGCAATAGCAATCATAAGAGAACCTGGCCGACGAATGGGATTGAAGTCGTAACTTCCTAGCTGGGATGAAAGCACCGATGCCAGCTGTAACCCATGAGGTGACCTCGGATGTACAGTCTTTAACGGGAAGACTAAAAACTTTGTTCCAAGAATGTCACACAGGAAATCGCAGTAAGATATTCTACTGGTTCCTACGACGAGCGGATGTGAAAGGAGATATTAACGGAAACCAAAACATGATCAGTGTAGCCAAGAGGGCAAAGCTGCATAACATGGCAAGAGACAGGGATCGAAGTGAAACAGATATCTAGCAGTGAGCCAGTTCCATTAGTGTTATTAGACAAACGTGAGAAAAAATTAACTACTTGCGTAAGGGACTGAGTGATTGAAAAGTTCATGATATGGGCACCAGAAAGATATGTGACAGAGTTTTCCAACCACTTAGCGTGGTGGGCATTGAAGTCTCCAACAACAAATATCTGGCCGAACGGATGAAAGGAAATGGCCTTATCTATATTTATAGAGATGCTGTCAAGTACGGAACAGCCAAGAGATGAAGGGGAGCGGTGGAGAAAGAAAAGATAGCTAACCGAACTTAGTAGGGAGAGTGTTAGAAATTGCACCATTAAACACCTCACACTTGTCCCCTCGCTCTTTCCATTTCTCCACCTTGCCTCTGTTCTTCTAAGGGAAAGGAGAGGGACCTTCGAGAGTAAAATTTGGCGCCCTTTATGATCACGTGAGGCAAACAAAAATAACGATCTCTTGACCAGTTGAAATTATGACTGCCTTCTGATAACCTCGTGTGAACCTGTTTGGTTATTTTAACATTTTTGTTTTATAAACTGTTTTCAAGCATGAAAGACGGAAATTTCTGATAACTACTAACAAGCTGTGGTTACGCTAGACGTAATCGTTTTGCAAAAGGACCATACCGGAATTCTACTACTAAAGGTAAGTGTGACTTGTTTAACGGTGCGTCCCTTGCGTTTCCACAAGCCTATGGAGAAGAAATTTCTCACAAGAGACGAGAACACACATAGGAATGATCTGGAGTTTCAAGAGAAATTACATTAAAGAGAAGAAGGTAACCAGAGACATAGAAATCAGAGTAAGGAATAGAAGACTCAAGGTTAGTTTCTGTCTCTTCTACAAATACTTTCCCGACGTCTGCTCCGATGGTGCTCCCCTGCATTAATTTACCCGAGCTACTAGACTAGCGGCTAGATCCCACCCTTTTCACAGGTGTTTACTTTGATGAAGGATTCCACACTGAAAAAGTTGGTACGGATACCACGGACGTTCGAGAAAGAGATGTAAATAAGTTTAGGGATTTTTGCTTAGCTAGTTTAGTTTTAATTCTTACATTGTATGATTAGGGATTTCTTTTGGTGAAGGAGAAACATGGAGTAGTAGTATCAGTCGCTTGTCAAATGCAACATGTGTAGGAAGGAAACTGGCGCAGACTGCAGCATAATGTGGCCTCAGGGTTGCTCACCGGAAGCACTTGCAGGGACACCCATCCATGCGTGACATGGCTCTATAAGATACCCCGATATTATTCAGCTATTGAACAGAGTACCCTCTCAAGACGTTAAGCAAAAGTTCGGGCTCTTAATTACCAATCGGAAACAGCAACCAGGAAACCGCCAACCCAGTACCCTCAGAATGAAGAGACGTCGGCATCATCCACACACACCGCAAAAAGCTTACGACTCTACTATTACCTGATGAGAGAAAAGAAACCGGGGGCCCTTTTTAAACAGAAAACAAGAGATGATATTCTAGTACAGTTTAAAAGATGAGGGAGGAGTATGAGCCGGGTGATAGTAGGGCTATTTATTCCAATTTAAAAAAAAATATGTTTTTAAAAAGTATTAAAAAATATTAAAAAAAAACTTAAAACTTAAAACTTCTCTAAATTGTAACTTAGTTAAATCATGGGATCCCTTAGTAATCACTACAAGAGAATTTTACCGTACCTCTCCTTAGGAATTCAAACAAAAATTAAAAAGGCTATTGCAGTCCGGACGCCTAAAGAAGCTAAATGAAATCTTAACTGAGTACATTCTAAAATTTATCCAACGCTAAAAATAAATAAATAAATAAATAAATAAATAGAAACATATATAAATTTTCAAAATTAAAAGCTCAGAAAAAGGGTCAATCAAGCCTACATTAGACGACTGCCATCAGAATATTAACCGTGTTGAATGAAATTAAATTCATCATGGTGAATTCCATTTCACTTTTTATTTATTTGTTATTAATTCAGTTGGACTCTAGCTTTGTTGACCGTAGAGAGAGAGAGTGATGGGGGACGGCTGTGAGAAAAACCGAAAACTACTATTAACAGTAATTCAAGTTCCTGTACTTCAAAGGAAAATTAAAAAAAGTCCTTGCAGTCCGGACGCCTAAAGAAGCGAAATGAAATCTTAACTGACATAAGTATATTTTTAAATTTATCCAACGTTATGTGCAACAAAACTTAGCAATAAATAGATACACTTATAAATTTTCAAAATTAAAAGCTCAGAAAAAAGGATGCTAAAATAATTTCGCGAAAGTCTAAAATTCCCGGTGATACAGATAAAACTATCGAACAACGACCCTACATCGTATATGCTTTTTGTTTTTCAGGTTGTATCATGGGCCGACCATGTAACCATTTACTCAAAATGGAAACAACATAGGCACTTAAACTTTTCATCAAAAAGCAAGTAGAATTATTTGACAAAAAACGCAAAATGCGACATTGAAATCTGAAGTCACATTGAGATGAGTTACTGTTGTAACCCTGTTTTAAGGGGTCACAAATAAAAACAGGAACACGGGATTAGTGTAAACAATTGTATTAACAAAATAACGGTAAATGTACAATATGCCAACGTGTTCGTCTAGCTGACGAGCAAGCGGTGTTGGATATCAAAGTCTCTGTTCGGTAAGCCACTCTACAGGCGTCTGACTCGTACCAGACTGGTGCTCTCCGATGACTACAAGTCACATGGTCTATATTCAGATTGAGTTAGTCAATTGCTATGTTAATGGGTAGGTCTACCACAACACTTATACAGGTCCCAAAGAAATGAAAGCCCCCCCCCCCAAAAAAACCATCCATCTACCCCAAGCACTCACAAACAATATTTTCGGTATTAAATGATCAGAGAAGTTGATATGATGTTAAAAATCAATCAACCAACCAACAGTTTTTGTAACAGTCTAAGTCAAATTAGTAAGAGGGGTCATTAAGTAATCTTGTGCCTGGTCTATTTTCTATCGTACAAATACTCACTTAATATGGAAAGCTGGATATGAAATAAACAATTTCCAGAATATCAAAATGTTGGATTCACACATTCTGTTTTCTTCCTTTCCTTTTTCTTTGTGGACAAAATTGAATATTTTTTTTTTTTACTCTAACAAATGTTCACTCTGTCAGCTTTTTACAGTAACTTATGTAGAATAACAGGAAGCCAGGTCGACACATACTTTTGGAGTTTTAAGTTCAGCAATTTTCTCTTTCGAACTTTTTGGCCAATGGAGCTGATTGTTTACATTTGCTTCGTAAAACATCTAAGATCTTAGATGGTTGCTACATTACGCCACAAAAATCAAATCACACGTGTCAAACGCAACTAAAATATTTTTTATTAAAAAAAAATTAGCCTTTCTAATAAATTTGAATTCCGATGTTTTAATAATTCATTTCGTCAACAAAAGAATGTGAATATTTTTCCCTGTAATTTTGAAACAAAAGAAATACTTTTAAAAAAAAAGTGCCAATGGTTAATTTAATTATTTAAGTCATTTTTTTTTAGATTTAATATTTCATACTTCAGAAAATAAAATGTAAAAAAAAATAAAGCTTCTTTTTTTTGCGAAATATTTCGTGCAGAAAATCAACTGTCTGTAATTCGTGTGGCATTAATGTAACGTTTTCCTCTAAAATTAAATGTCTACATTTTTAAATATTCTTCGAAGATTTCTGAACTGAGAGCGTAATAGTTTTTATATTTCTAATTTCAGTAAAACAAAATAAATAATTTTTATTTTTATGTTAAATTCATTTAGTCAGCAAAAAATGTAAATATTTTCCCCCGTAATATTGAAACAAAAACAAACGCAATGTTGTTTACAATGTCACACAAAACATCAAATCACGTTTACGCAAAACAAAAGAAAATAGATATTTTAATGGAATTTTTTAACAATTTTTAAACAACAATTTTTTATATAATTATTTTTTTATATAACCGAGTTTTAAAGGAATTCATTCATTTAATATTATAAACATTATTGCATCACGAGATTTGATGTTTGTGTGAGTATTGTAAACATTGCGTTCCAAGTAATTTAGCAGCCATCTTCGATTAAAGTAATAGGCACTCATATTAAGTGTGCTCGGCTTTTGTAGATTTTTTTTTTTTCACATGCCTCAGCTCTTCTTTCCAACTTTCAATAAATGATTTCCATCTACTCCTCTCATTGGCATCTAAAATGTTCTGAGTTGCGCGGGCAACGCCGGGCAACGCCGGGCAACGCCGGACTATGATGCTGGTATCTATTAAGCCAGAGTCCAGTCGAACCGTACAAGAAGGGTTATCCCACTTTTGGTGAAGTCAACTACCTCGTTACGTACGGCCACACCTTATAGCTTACGGTCATATCACGTTGAATACACCGGTATTCTCGTTCGATCACCGAAGTTAAGCAACATTGAGCCTAGTCAGTACTTAGATGGGAGACCATTTGAGTATACCAGGTGCTGTAGGCGTATACTGATAGATGTGCGTGCTTACGGCCATATCACGTTGAATACACCGGTTCTCGCTCGATCACCGAAGTTAATGCAACGTTGAGCCTGGTCAGTACTTAGATGAGCGACCGTTTGGGTATAGCAGGGGCTGTAAGCGTTTATTGACGGATGTGCGTTGTGGTGCAGTGGATGTCAGCTCGGAATAAGAAATTGGTGAGCCGATTTCGAATTCCACTTGAATGCCCTACATTCTCTTACGCGCTTGTATCCTTGGGAAAGGTATTAATCCGTCCCTTCCCTCCAGTTATGGGTTAAATAACAGGGAAGAACTTGGGACCCTGCCCTTAAACAAATCCTAATGAAACTTTCTCCGTCTGGGAGGAAGCTGGCTCAACACACCGAGGGTGAATGCGGCTTGGACCCCACACCTTATAGAACCGTTGGTATTTGTTTCATTTTGCGCCAAATAATTTTTACATAATTTCTTCCGGGAATTTTAAAATCGTTTCTCTTGTTAACAAGGTGAAGTTAATAATTAAGGATAGAATGAATGTTTCTCAATATGCAGTAAACGGGTGGTCTTCATAAAAGGGGGCTCGAAAATCATTTAAAAGGGCCAAAACCTGCGAAACTATTAAACAGGCTGGTTTTGGAAAGTTAATGGCAGTCAAACATTTTTCTAAAACGAACTCGCAAAAAGTAAAACACATTTCTACTCGAATAATTAGATAATATTTTGGAAAACAAAACAAAAAAATCAAATCACTGTTCGAAATTCAAAATATACGTCTGTTTCGTTCACAAAAAATTGTTAAAAAAACTTACATTGTGTTTATCCGAGCTTAAAACTAAACCAAACACATTTAGTTTAAAACGTTAATAATGATTAGAAAAAAATTTGAAATAATTTCCAGGTGAGTCGAGCGTTATTGGAATTTTCATGACGTCATTGCTTCTGCGATTACATCATCACGTATTTGCACTTTTTACATTGTTCGGACTGTTGCTCTCTTCTCTTTTGTTACATTTACAACATTTCATCTGTTGTACGCTCCGACCTTCTTCAGGTAATACTTGTTGGAATTGAGAATCTGTACGTTAGCGTTTCGGAAGATTGGTTCAGTTACGTTTGTGTAGACGTTCTTCCGTTGTTTATTTCTTGAAATCACAGTCGCTCTTCTATAAATACTTTCACGGCTTCTTGTCCGATGAACTTAGATCACTGGTGCCCCCTAAATACGAATTTGCACGAGATACTAGATTAGCAACTAGATCCCAGCCTTTTACAGTGAAACCGATAAAATGCAACCGCAACTTCTACTCCAACAGTTTCTTTTCTCGCACTTCCCGACTGCTTCCCCGACGGATACAATCTCCAGGAGTTTAAATGTAAGGTCAATAGACACCTCCTAACACACTAACCTGCTCCCATTCCTCCTGACATTTCCTATGTCTAACATTCATTCCTCCTGACATTCCCTATGTCTAACCACTCCTTCTCTTTACCTTCCCCTATGTAGCCCCATGCGCAATAGTGGCAGTGGAATGCCTTGCTTGGGGTGAGACAATTAAAAAAAAAAAGTCGGTCGGTAAAGTTACTGAGAATTTGGTCCAATTCTTCCACCTTCCGCTTGCAAATATCGCGATAGGGATTTTTATAATCATGTCACCCCAAGCAAGACTTAAGTCGGGAAGTGCGAGGAAAGAAACTGTTGGAGTAGAAGTTGCGGTTACATTTTATCGGTTTCACTGTAAAAGTGTGGGATCTAGTTGCTAATCTAGTACTCGTGCAAATTCGTATTTAGGGGGCACCAGTGATCTAAGTTCATCGGAGCAGAAAAGTATTTATAGAAGAGACACAGGGAAGCCACGTCGCGCCGGCGAGAGAGAGACTGCAGAGCGGTCTGCCAAGTCGGTATCGATCACATTACAGATGAGTAAGGATACCGAGAATGAGGGTTGGGCAGATGGGAAGAGTGTTGGATAGAATGGGAGCAGGTTAGTGTGTTAGGAGGTGCCTATTGACCTTACATTTAAACTCCTGGAGATTGTATCCGTCGGAGAATCGTGTGGAAGGGAATTCCACAGTCGGGAAGTGCGAGGAAAGAAACTGTTGGAGTAGAAGTTGCGGTTGCATTTTATCAGTTTCACTGTAAAAGGGTGGGATCTAGTTGCTAATCTAGTATCTCGTGCAAATTCGTATTTAGGGGGCACCAGTGATCTAAGTTGATCGGAGCAGAAGCCGTGAACGTATTTATAGAAGAGCGACTGTGATTTCAAGAAATAAACAACGGAAGAACGTCTACACAAACGTAACTGAACCAATCTTCCGAAACGCTAACGTACAGATTCTAAATTCCAACAAGTATTAAGTATTTAAGACTTAAGTATTTTTTTAAGGTTTCTACTTATGTAAACCCCTGTTTTGAAGGGGTTTACATAAGCAGAAAGTTATGACAAAGAGTGACAGGTTATAGAGGGCGTCAGAAAGTGGGTAAGAGAGGGATGAGAATACTGATGAGTGGACGGAGAAAAGAGTATGCAAGTCAGTGAAATAGGAGACGACTATTGACTTTATATTTAAATTATTGGAGATTATAGCTGTCAGGTTATCTATCTATCTATCTATCTATCTATCTCAGTCCTTCTATCTATCTATCTATCTATCTATCTATCTATCTATCTCAGTCCTTCTATCTATCTATCTATCTATCTATCTATCTATCTATCTCAGACCTTCTATCTATCTATCTATCTATCTATCTATCTATCTATCTATCTATCTATCTATCTATCCCAGTCTGTTCACATCTATCTATCTATCTATCTATCTATCTATCTATCTATCTATCTATCTATCTAGTTTCTTAGTTTCTATCTATCTATGTATCTATCTATCTATCTATCTATCTATCTATCTATCTATCTATCTATCCCAGTCTGTTCACATCTATCTATCTATCTATCCCAGTCTGTTCACATCTATCTATCTATCTATCTATCTATCTATCTATCTATCTATCTATCTGTCTTTTTTATAATCATATCGCCCGAATGTTGCAGGGGGTTACATAAGATGAAAGTTATGAGAAAGAGTGACAGGTTATAGAGGGCGTCAGAAAGTGGGTAAGAGACGGATGAAAATACTGATGAGAATGGAGTGTACGCAGAAGGGAGCATGCGAGAGAGGATGCAAGTTAGTGAAATAGAAGAAGACTATTGACTTTACATTTAAATACTTGGAGATTATATCTGTCGGCAACGCAAGTAAATGGAAGGGAATTCCACAGGCGGGAAGTGCGAGAAAAGAAGCTATTAGTGTAGAATTTGTGTTTACAATTTATTGGTTTCACAGTAAAAGGGTGGGACCTAGTTGCTAATCTTGTGGTTCAAGTAAATTTATATACAGGAGGCACCAGTGACTAAGTTCATAGACGCAGAAACCGTGAAAGTATTTGTAGAAGAGACACAAGGTATATATATATATATATATATATATATATATATATATATATTAATGCAGGTTTCATTGAATAATATAGACAAGTTTTGTCTATTAATTTTGTGTAGGATCCGTTCATACTGTCTGATATACTTGATGGTGATGTCGTTGAAAGACAACAAAAAATCACAATAATTGTTGATTTTTTTATTGGGTCTAAGCATATATATATATATATGTGCATGTATGTATATTAAAATTTGAGTATTTAGGCAGCAAAATTTATTTTAGACATGTCAAATTAAATAAATTACAAACATTGTGTCTGCTTATTTTTAATAAAATCCGTTCATACTCACGGAAAATATTTCGCGTATTATAACTGACAGATGTCAGAAATAAGCTGCAACATTGAAGATGTTATTATCATTCATTTCTCAATGTACCCCATTTCTTTCAATCTCTTTCCGAGATCATCTTCAGGGGTGTGAGTTATGGTAATAAAAAATGGAAGGACTGTTTTGCTAAAAATTACTGTAAAATATTTTTTCTGCTTTAATTATAACGGTTGACAAATTTCTAGCGTTCATTAGAACGTGAAATTTATCCAAAATTAATTTTTTAGATGTTGTAATGCCATGGTCATGCACGTGTTAAAGCATGAAAAAACTTTCTTTTTTTTTTTTTACAAACATTTTAGAACATTTCTACAGTATTCCTATCTGATACTAATCATTGAAGGCTTAAGTGTTTTAATGAATATTGCCTCGAGAATCTGTAGTTTGCTTTTGTTGTTTTCTTGGTGTAGGATATTTAAAAAATTTTGAAAATTGCGCGTTTAAAAAAACCCCGTTACGTGAGCGTTCTTAAAAAAAAGGTAAAATCAGTTATTGCAAATCGCCTGAAAACACCATATGGTAGAAACCTAGGTCGTGTAATAATTCCTTTACAAATGAAGGATATTAAAAATTTATACTTTTGTGTACTGGTCTAATTTAATTATGACCCAAAACTAAGCAATTTAATATATATATATATATATATATATATATATATATATATATATATAGTGTATACCCCCCCCAAACACCTAACCCTAAGACTTTAATAAGGTCAACGGAATCCAAATCACATCCCAACCCCACTTTCACCTAAAAAAAACAAATTCACCACAAATAAACGGTCTTTTTCACCAGATAATTTTCATACCAACTTGATCACCCGAAGAAGAGGCGACCAAAACACATGGCCAGCTGCGAAACGCGAAATTTTTGTGGAGTGATACTATGAATTTATAAGCCATTGTAACAACTATTACAATATATATATATATATATATATATATATATATATATATATATATATATACATATATATATATGGAAAATAGTAGACTTGGATAAACAGTAGCTACTCTGGCATGTACGCTTCGCTCATTCAGTGAAATGAATTAGAGCGCTCGAGCTATTGGGCGCGTATAATGATATGCGCTAAAATGTCTGCCTACTTCCACCGACTGGCGCCATTTCGGTCAGGTTTCAATCCTGGGTAAAAAAGCAATCAGAGTCTAACCGTACTGATGAGCTGTGATACGGCGAAACAGATCTGTCTACTGATGACATTATATATATATATACGTGATGATGTATTTGACGGATGTGTGTTGTGGTGCAGTGGATGTCGGCTCGGAAAGGGGAAATCCATGAGCCGAGTTCCAATTCCAGTCAAACACTCTGCATTCACTTATGCACTGGTACCCTTGGGAAATGTATTAATCCGTCCCTTCCCTCCAGTTATGGGTTAAATAACTGAGCTCTGTTGTTTATGCGATCTATGGCAGACTTCTGCACTGATTGTTTGCGTGGATGGTGTTACACAAGCCTTCACCACTTTAAACAATTCTTTGTGTGGCAGTCTAACTGAGTTAGACGCTCATACGTCAAAATTGACGGGAGAGTCCATAAACATAATATATACAGTTGTATTAAAAAGTGTTCAATACAATTATATTGTAGAACTTTTGAATATTCTTATATTCACCCTTTTACTGTGAAAGCAATCAAATGTAATCACAAGGTCTACTCCATCAGTTTCTTTTCTGGCATTTCCCACCCGTGGAACTCCTTTTCCGTATTCTTGTTTCCCTTGCTAGCTACAAGAGTTTAAATGCAACGTCAACGGTCATCTCTTATTTCCTTGATTCCTATCCTCCTTCTCACTTGACACTTTCCTCTCGCGCACCTCTCTTCACACCAATGTACTTGTCCTTCTCTTACCTATTCCCCGACAACTACTGTGACCTTTTTCTCCTTTTCACTCTTCTTTTATGTTACCCCCTCCCACGCACCAGCGACATTTCTGATTTCCTTGGGTTGAGACGTTGACAAAAAAAAATGTTTTCTAAATATCCTTTGAATTTCTGTGTTACATTTGTCATCGTATGTTACTACAGTCTGTCAGTTAAGTGCCATGCGTGATACACGCTTGGGCGATCATGTCTCGAAAGAGACATGACTGACTGGGCAGAAGATTTTCTATCCTGCTCTTTAAACTATAGCTGAAGGGAGAAGAGACGGATTGTATTAATAAGTAGTAATTAGTGGGGGATCAGTTTATTACTTAATAACAATAGAAAACTGATCCCCCACTTTTTGCCCAGTATAATCTTTACTTTAGTTTCCACCTATTATCTTCATTCAGTCAGTTAAGTGCCATACGTGATACACGCTTTGGGCGATCATGTCTAGTAAAAGACATGACTGACTGGGCAGATGATTATATCCTGCAGTAGCTTGTCATTGCTTTCCGCGATAGACTTGTTGCCAGTCAGCCAATGTTATATAACACAATCTGTCCTATTATTTAACCCATAACTGGATGGAAGAGACGGGTTAATACCTTTCCCAAGGGTATTTGTGCATAAGTGAATGCAAGGAATTCAACTAGGATTCGAACCCGGCTCCCCGATTTCTCGTTCCGAGCCGATATCCACTGCACTACAACGCATATTCATTACTGCAGTATTCAGATAGTTAAATTTTTTTATTTGTTTTTTGTAATGATTTCACTCCAAGCAAAGTAATGAAGCCACTAAGACGCAAGAGTTCACGGAGTGTTAAAAATTTTGAAAAAAAAAAAAACTTGTTAAAAAAATACAATATCCCTCGAAGAAATAGTCAATCATTGCTGTATAAATTTCTTTTATTTGTTGATCTCAGTTGCCGTGAATTCTTAAGAAAGACAGGGAAGTTGTTTCCCATTTATATTTTTAATCATTTCACCTGAACCAAAACACTAGAAGCTGCGATTTCTTAAAGACTATGAGAAAAATAACTTCATTAACGAGAGAGAACATTAGCGGAAAGATGATTAAGAGAACAGTAGATATAGGATTGAAATTAGATTTAAATTTTTGAAGATCAAAGTTGACTTGGAAGCAAGACCAAGTAAAAAGGGCGATATAATAAACAGTTAAAGCACTACGCCTCCTTGGCCTTACACTTTCGGCGGACCTCAAATGGAATGAATATATCGAATCCATTGCCAAATCCGCTGCTATGAAAGTTGGCTCTCTGCAGGGCCCGGAAGTTTTTCCCATCTGAATCTATTCTGCACATATACAAATCTACCATCCGCCCATGTATTGAATACTGCTGCCACATCTGGTCGGGTGCCCCTGATATTCTCCTTGGGCTTGACAAAATACAAAGGAGAATCTGTAACTTGGTTGATACTGACTTGGCAGACCGGCTGCAACCACTCTCTCACCGGCGTGATGTGGCTTCCCTGTGCCTCTTATACGAGTACTTTCATGGCTTCTGCTCCGATGAGCTTAGATCACTGGTGCCGCCTAAGCACGAATTTACACGAGATACTAGATTAGCAACTAGGTCCCACCCTTTTACAGTGAAACAGATAAGATGTAATCGTAAATTCTACACCAACAGCTTCTTTTCTAGCGCTTCCCGCCTGTGGAACTCCCTTCCACAAGTCTGCTTTCCCGACACCTACAATCTCCAGGTGTTTAAATGTAGGGTCAATAGACACCTCCTATCACACTAACTTCCAATTAGTCTCCCAACACTCTCATCTACCCAACCCTCATTCTCGGTGTCCTTACCCGCCTATCACCCACCCTCTGACATTTCCTATATTTAACCATGCTTCCTCCACTCTATGTAGCCCCCTGCGCAGTAGTGGGAGTGAAATGCCTTGCTCGGGGTGAAACGCTTATAAAAAAAAACTGCTTGACCGGGAGGTTTTCATCCATCCGCCATGTTTAGCAGATTTTGTGCATTTGAATTACTACTTATTCTGGTTTTAAGGAAATTCTCTTAACAAGAAAAAAATTTAATCCCCTCGAAGATTATAAAAGGCATCTAGAGTAGTTACTTACTGTATAAGTTTCAAAAGAAAATTTAAAAGGTTAGAATTATGAAATTGCTTGAAAGACAACGGAGCAAAATGGCAGAAATCTTGATCAATAAATTTAATGTCTAAAACAGAAAAAAATAATTTGCTTTGCTGAATAAATCGAACGAACTAAATGCTTTACATCGCATATATTGCAATAAGCTATCTGAGCATGCGTACTGACATCGCCAAATATATATCGGCGTCTGAATATAAGTGCGTGCACTAAATCCGTTAATGAAATTTAGTCCGATTAAAATCTCGTGAGTTACGTGATTATCGCGAGAAGCGACTAAGTTACTTTTATATTTATTGGTCTTTTATCCTTTGACCTTTTTAAGTGATATAAGCCGAATTTTAATTTATTGATTTCTAACCATTATTCCTTTTTTTCTTTTTTTTTTTTCGGTTTGATTTTTCTTTTATTTGTGGAGAAAGAGGACAAATAAAAAAAATATTTGATGTGTTTTTCGTTTTTTTTTGTTTTGTTTTTTTTTTCATTTTTATTTTCATTTGCTTCTCTTATTTCTTTCGTCATTTATTTTTATATTTTGTTGTTCGTTTCTTGCTTTTTATTAGGATATTTCTTTCTATATGTAAATGGAATTTATTCGTCCGCAATAAATTTCTTTCCTTTTTTTCATTCATTTTTTAACTTTCTTTCGCTTAGTCATTCCTTATTTTCTCTTTCGTTCTTTTCTTATTTTTATAAAATGGAATAGAAGAAAAGAGAAAGAGGTAAGGAGTGTAGATTATGAGGATAGGTAGGATAGATAATGGTTAACCCTAAACTTGAAGAGTTTAAGGTTATAGTTATTTGGGATGATATTCTCACGGGAATCTGGTGAAGCTCACAAATTTAGCTCGGTAGAATATTTGTCATGAAAATAGCGACGGAGTAGTAATTAGCTTTGAAAGTTTGATGATGTGGTGGGTGGAATGTATTCCGTTGGAACATTTTCCATGGAAATAGCGATAGAGTAGCCGGACATGTTTTCTTATTTTTTCTTTTTTTTTTTTTTGTTTAATAGTCATTCATTTTTTTCCTGGCGATTATTTGATTTTTTTGCATTTGTTCTTCACTACGTTTCTTCTTTTTTTAAAAACTTTAATTAGACAAGTTTTATTTTCGTTACAGGTTATATATATATATATATATATGTGTGTGTGTGTGTGTGTGTGTGTGTGTGTGTGTTATATATATGTGTGTGTGTTATATATATGTGTGTGTGTTATATATATATGTGTGTGAGTGTTATATATATATATATATGTGTGTGTGTGTGTGTGTCTGTTATATATATATATGTGTGTTATATATATATATGCGTGTGTGTTATATATATATATGTGTTATATATATATATATATGTATATATATATATATTTGTGTGTGTTATATATATATGTGTGTGTATATATATATATATATATATATATATGTGTGTGTATATATATATATATATGTGTTATATATATATATATATATATATGTTATATATATATATGTGTGTGTTTGTGTGTGTGTCTGTTATATATATATATATATATATATATATATATATATGATCGCCCATAATTTGTGCTTAATCTTTTTATTTTATTTTTTGTATATTCTCTAGAACGAAATTATTTATAAATTCAATTTCATCATTTATTTAGGATTTATTACATTCTTTTTTAACAGAATATTTTGCCAAGTAGTTAAGGCACAAAACACAATAGCGGTGTCAAGGGAAAAACTCTCCTTCTGACAAGGTGTTTTATTAAGGGGACAAGCGTCAACGTTAACCAACATAGTATTTTTTAAAACTATATTTTAATCACACACACACACTCTCTCTCTCTCTCTCACACACGTTCTCTCTCTCTCTCTCTCACACACACGCATATATATATATATATATATATATATATATATATATATATATATTTGAACAAATCCTTCAGTCAGTCAGTTAAGTGCCATACGTGATACACGCTTGGACGATCATGTCTCGAAAGAGACATGACTAACTGGGCAGAAGATTATCCCGCAGTAGGTTGCCATTGCTTTCTGCGGTAGACTGGTTGCCGACCAAGGCTATAGAACCCAATCTGTCCTGCTATTTAACCCATAACTGGAAGGAAGAGACGGATTAATACCTTTCCCAAGGGTATTTGCGCGTAAGTGAATACAATGGATTCAACTGAAATTCGAACTTGGCTCCCCGGTTTCTCGTTCCGAGCCGATATCCAATGCACCACAACGCACATCCATTACACAACATGTTATAAATAGCAGGAATTGTGTATATGGATTGAGTGTGAACCGTTTCACTATTTTATCACAGTCCCGCGTTTTATATCATTTTAAGTCATTGTACATCAAATTTCACAAGCCTTTTCTCTACAAACAGAGAGACTGCTTGCTAGGTTTTAATGTCATTGAACTTTAGTTGGTTACTAGTAGCAGCAGGATTCAAAATTGTAGGAGGTATATGTTGTTTAATTCTAAAATCCAACCGCTGAGACGTTCTCCCTATGTACTCGTGTAATTCGTAAATTACAGAATGAGGAGCGGGGGGGGGGGATCATCCTTACTGATGAAAGAAAGAATTGGTCGAGTACTAAATATTACACGAACCTTAGCAGAAAAATAACATTTGCTAATACACAGCGAACTCCGCCTAGGTAAAGTCTCACTCTCTGAACCAATAAAGTATATATATATATATATATATATATATAATAAAGTCTGTAATTTGCTTGAAGCATTGTGCATATTAGGTATATGGTTAGGTCTTGAAGGCTGTCACAAAGGGTTTAGTAAAATAAAGGAAGGTAAAGAAGTTTTGTGGAATTACCTATTTATTATACATTAATATTTCGAGATCAAAATCTCATCTTCAGAATGGCAGAGGAGCGCGTGTCTGTCCGAGTGAGTCCGTGCCTTTCAAGATATATATATATATACAGTCATCCGCAGACAGATCTGTTTCACTGCATCACAGCTCATCAGTACGGTTAGACTCCGATTGCTTTTAACCCAGGATTGAAACCCGACCGAATTGGCATCAGTCAATTCTACCTCTGGGCTATGTGCGCTCGGTAGAAGAAGGCAGACTTTTTAGCGCGTATATTATCATTATACACGCCCAATATATATATATATATATATATATTATCATTATACAAGCCCAATATATATATATATATATATATATATATATATATATATATATATAGTTTAGGAGAAGAACAAAGAAAGTTCTTTCGTAGGGGTGAGTCTAAATCTCAATGACCATAACTCCACATCTCAGGAATTCAGACAAAATGTGATCAGGTGATAATAACAACAAGGATGAAGATATTAGATGAATGTAAATAATTATAGCTAATTTTCATCTTTGAAATTTATCCCAGTTTTAGCTAATCCTCTTCCCGCTGAATCTGAGTTTTTAATAACGAACGCAAGCATTGGACCCCCTTTTACTGGGCCATCTCATACTCTTTTCTCCGTCCACTCCACTCTTCGTATCTTCACCTTTCTGTAACCCACTTCCAGACACACCCTATAACCTGTCACTCTTTCTCATAACTTTTCTGTCACTCTTTATCATAACATTCCTCCTATGTTGCCCCTGCGCACCAGTGGCAGTAGAATGCTTTACTTGGGCTGATATGATTATATAAAAAATGTTTTAATTCTGTAGACTACAATAAATGGTGTGGTTAGTTTGAATGTTAATCTGAATAAGCACTTAGTTTACGAACTATTGTTTTATTTCCTCATTTTCGTCTGGTTCAAGGCCGCAAATATAGGATCAAATTCACTGTTGGAGAAATGGTCTGCGATGCTAGCTTCCTGCTCATTTCCCCACAGCAGAACGCCCTTAGCATTATCAGTATTCGTAGCCGTTGCCTATGTATCTTCCATATCTGACTATCAATTAATCTTCTTAGTAGGAGAACGCTTAATTCACGACTGTGCATGACACTTGAAGCAAATAATCTTTTAAAAAGCAACGCATCTGCGTGAAAGATGTGTTCGCCTCATTTATAAAACATCTGGCACAAGGACAGTTTTAGCCATTAAAACTTTTGCCTTTTGCTTGATTTGAATTTGTAGTGAACAAAGCAGTTTCTAGTTTTAAAAATGTAAATGCTAAGCACTAACTCACTGATTTTGTTAGAAATAAGCGTATTTACTCGAATTACAAACTTTGCTTAAAACACACGCAAAAGCGAATCCAAAAACAAAACTTGAGAAATTTCACACCTCGATGCGAATTGTTTTTCGGCCAATAAAAAATTAGGAAACATCTAAAAAAAAAAAAAAAAAGGAAAGCCCAGAATCACATCCGGGAGTGAATTCCCAAATGAGCTTTTCGAGCCCCATAAAAGACGGAGCAAAGTTAACCGAGAGAAATGAGACGAGCGTAAATAACACGTCCCTTGACAAACGTCAAGCGTTCACTATTATTGTCTCTATCTTTCTCCTTCACCTCTCACCTCTCACCTCCTTCCTCTTCACCATTCACCTTGAGCGATAACTTCAAAAACAATCCTACCCAACAATAAACGCTCATACATACGTACATACATACATACATACGTTCCTGCTTACGTACACACAAATTCACTCTTGCAAGAACTACTACGAACTCTTGATACCCTTAGCTTCTTAATACTGTTTCTCATTGAATATTAACTTCTACCAATTCATGTTATTCTTTTCTATTAATCAATTTCGATTTAAACATGCAAAAGGCACACTTTTATTCTTCTACACATTCCAGTCTCCAAGCGTCTGATGATAGCGAATAATCTTGTTGTAGGGAGTTTGGTTATGTATGACACAAGGCCGATTTAATAAACATTAACCATCTCCCTACTTCTACAAATTTAGTATTATTTACCAAAACAAAAGGCAAATAAATGATTTGTGTGTGTGTGTGTGTGTGTGTGTGTGTGTGTGTGTGTGTGTGTGTGTGAAGAGAGCAATGTAGCTAAAGGCATGTTCTTATTGTACCGCTAAAACCATTGCAATTTATTGCAATTCAGTAATGAGTTCGTTCCTCACTGGGGGGGTCCATATTTTCGGCCTTGTGTCTTACATCTAAGCTGCGCTTATAAAATGAAAATCTTCAAGAAAAGAAATGGAATATAAGACTCTACTTTTGGACATTTTCTTACAATCATTTTCTACCCTGTAAAAAGCGCAAGAGCCACTCTAAATAGAGCTTTTATGGTTAAGAGTGTATCAGAATTGCCCTCGGGACAACTTCCCCGCTGATAATTGCCCCCATTAAAAAAAATAACCACAACTTTTTGGTGTGGGCAATAAAACTAATTACGGTTTTATTTTCATGGTTTATCGGTTATCCAATAAAAAGATTAACCAATGATAAATGCATAAGAAAAATTATCTAATGAAAAGATTTCTATTTTTACATCACTATAATCATACCACAAAAAATGGCGAATTTTGGACTATACGCAAATACACTAATTACATAATTAATATCTTTCTGGATAATCTAATGTTTATAAAGAAGTAATAATTCAGTTCAGTTAATTGCCATACGTGATCGCTTAGGCGATCATGTCTCGAAAGAGACATGGCTGACTGGGTAAAAGATTTCTTTTGGTAGGTTGTCATTACTTTCTGCGGTAGGCTGGTTACCAACCAAGTCTATAGAACCCAATCTATCCTGCTATTTAACCAATAACTAGAGGGAGAAGTGAAGGATTAATACCTTTCCCAAGGATAATTGCGCGTAAGTAAATGCAATGAATTCAGCTAGAATTTGAACTCGGCTCTCTGATTTGTCGTTCCGAGCCGATATCCACTGCACCACAACGCGCATCTTCGTAATAATTCAGTCAGTTAAGTGTCATACGTGATACAGGTTTGGGCGATTATTTCTCGAAAGTGACATGACTTACTGGGCAGAAGATTATCTCGCAGTGGTTGCCATTACTTTCTGCGTTAGACTGGTTGCCAGCCAGGGCTATAGAACCCAATCTGTCCAGTTATTTAACCCATAACTGGAGGGTATTTGTGCGTAAGTGAATGCACTGAATTCAACTGGTATTAATTACAATAATCAATAATTAACTCTTAAATTTCATACTATCCAATACGAATAATTATTCAATAAGATATTTGTGTATCACTATAATTATACAACTAAAATTGCAAATTATGTACAACTAGCAGTATAGCCCAACTAATCCATGGTCCTGGAGCTCAGACTCTTTGGACGTTGGCATGAAAGACTAAAAAGCAATAGTTGTTTCCAGTTAAAGCGAAACCGTAGACTGAAAGAAAAATGAATGGATATAAGTCAAATTTTGATTTCCTGGTATCGAAATCAAATAAGTTTTTTTCATCGTAGATTGAATTTTGAAGGCTAAATAAGTCCTCTGAGTAAATGGTATCATGGCTGAGACTAAGAACTACAATTTTACCTACTTAGAGCCAAACCCCAAGCAAAAACTAAAATAAAAGGGCTGAAAAAAATACAAGCATACAGGCAGATAAACAGACACACACAAACATTTTGCCTTTTATATATATATATATTATCGATTTTCTGCACTATTGTAAGAACTGCAGCTTTGAAACTTCTGAATATCGGTTCTTATGTCTTTGTCTATGAGTGTATCAAGTTTGATTAAAATCGGACCACTCCTTCTATAACTCGATTTTTTCGATTATCGATTTTCGATATTTATCGGGAGTACCTCGACACAAAAACTAGCTAACAACACTCGAAGACGCTTATAGTACAACAGTGTAAATTTCCAAGAAAAATCTATAGGTAACGGACACACACACACACTGATACACATACACACACACACACACACACACACACACACACACAGACAACGTTCCACTTATAAATAAGTTTAGATACAATTAAAAAGGCTCCAACATATGGCAGTTCGCAAAGTCTTGTATATCTGCTATTCTGAGTTTCGAATCTTGATAACATTTCCGCTTCGGTGGTGCTGGATAAGCCTCTAGTTGATGGTGACGCCCTTTTTTCTTGTCAGTGGGCAATTGTCATATGGAGTCAATTTCCAGTGGTGGTGGGGCAGTTGCCCTAGGACGGCAATAGTCCCGGGAGCAGTTGTCCTACAGCTAAGGGGTAAGAGGCAGAGTTTGATGACGATATATGGGGAACAGTTAACCCTAGAATTTAGCTGGTTAGTATTTCTGTGATCGGAGAAGCATCCTCTTGGGAGTCGGTTCCGAAAAGCAGCTGTTCTCAGAAAGAAGTTGTTCAAGTGAAACTTGCATCTCACCCATACAAAGAGAATTAAGATGGTTCTCTGCAATGGGCGTGGCAGGGCGGGTTTCAGTCGTGAAGTTTAGAACTGGTGGAACTAAGGAATGTAATTTGTCTAAAGATTATATTTAGAAATAAAGATAGCATCATACATGGTGTCCATAAAGTTCGTGTGCACTATAAAAAAATTTATAACTTTATTTGCATTTGTGATAGAAATAATTTGTAAAAAGGATTAGAAAGAAGTAAATCTATATTTTTTAAGGTTTTATTGAAATGTTATTTAAGTTTCCACATGTCCTCCATCATTAGCAATACAAAGGGTAATACGATTTTGCAGTTCATGGAAAACATTTGTCAACTGATTCACAGTAATGCCTGAAATCACATTAGTTATTTTATCTTTCAAATCTTCTAATGAACTAATTTTGGCTGCATACACAATTGTTTTCACATGTCCCCATAAAATAATCTAATGGTGTCAAATCCAGTGAACGTGGAGGCCTATGAAATGGTTCACCCCTTCCGATCCATCGGTTTGCTTCTGTAAAAAATTGTTGCAAATTTTGTGATAAAGAATTATTCAATAATTATACTTAAAACAGATTATTTCTATCACAAATACAAATAAGGTTATTAATTTTTTAAAGAGCACATGGACTTTATGGACACTATATATATATATATATATATATATATATATATATATATATATATATATATAGTAATTCCTGAAATCACATTACTATCAATAACTATACTTAAAACTAGGTACATTAAACTTCATAACATTTTTTACAGATTATTTCTATCACAAATACAAATAAAGTTGTAAATTGTTTAAACTACACACGAAATTTATGGACACCCTGAATGTTCGAGTTCCATTTGAGGTCATAGTTGGCTTAAGTTCCGATCGGCGTTCAAGGTATGGGGCCTCCACGAGAGAATACACGTTCATCGTGTTAGACAAAAATTCAAGATCATCTCGGTGATGATGGAATGTCAGTAGCTTGTATTTCGATGTATTGACCCGTCTGCGATTCACATATACGTAGGAGAAGCCGCCAATCGATCTGATGAACCTTACCACTTGACCATGGAAAATTTCATACTTTAACAAGGTCGAATTAAGTCATAAATACGTAAATTCCTGATTTCTCACAACATTCATATCTGTTCCAGTTCGTATCTAATGTAAACAACCGTAAACAAAAGCAAAATTACGAACTGTTCCGGAAACTTACGAAATGATATTAATCGAAATATTTATTATTATTATGATTTAAATTTATTTGTTGGAACATTATTTTTAATGGATGCTCGTATTTAAGTGGATTGTCTGTTTTTCTTAATTAAATCTTCCATGGTCGAGTGGTAGATCTCTTCAGATCTATTAGGGGATTCTCCCGAGTATATGGGAGTTGCGTTTGATAATACACTAAAAGTATTGAGTACTATTTAATACAACTGCACACTGGTCTAATTGAATTCTGACTAATAATTAGCTTATAATAATCTTTGATTTGGTCTTATCTAACAATTGAGCACTTTTGTCATCAGTGTAATATTGTCCTGAAACATGAAAACTTTCGAGTAATGATATAATGCTTTTATAAACCATTGTAACACATCACTCAATAAATCCCGGGCCTGACATATAGATGGCGCTATTAGTAAAAGTACTAATCTTCAAATGGTACGTGACAAAATTTGGGCCCAATCGGGCATTTATTTACAAATTACAGTTATTTAAGTGATTCTTCTGTTGCAAATTTTAAAAAAACAATGGAAAAATCTGAATTTCGTGTGTTGATAAAGCACCGCTTTCTGATGGGAAAATTACTGTTCATGCAAAGCAATAGCTTGATACGTGCTATGCGGATTCTGCTCCGTCGGAAACAACGGTTAATAGGGGAGATGCTGACTTTAAACGCGCCCGTTCAGACACGAATATTGCTGAACGCTCAGATCGCCCAAAATCGGAAGTTGTGTCGGAAAACACACAAAAAACCCCGAAAACTCATTTTGGCAGATCGTAAATTGAAGTTGCGTGAGATAGCAGAGGATTTGAACATATCAGAAGGCAGTGAACTCACAATTTTGCGTGAATATTTGTCAATGAGAAAGCTGCGTTCAAATTGGGTGCAGCGTTTGCTCATAGTCGATCAAAAACAACAACGCATCGACGATTCAGAGAGTTGTTTCCAACTGTTTCAACGAAACAAGGAGTTTTTGCGTAAATAGGTGACAATGGATAAAACATGGACCCACTATTTCATTCCGGAGTCAAATTGGCAGTCAGCTGAGTGGGCAGCCGCAAGTGAAAGCCGTTCAAAGCGACTAAAGATGCAAACATTAGCAGACAAGGTTTTGGTCTCCGTATTCTGGGATGCGCAAGGTATTTTCTACAGAAGGTAACTGAAGAGAATGACAAGAAAGGATAACAAATAAACTACAAGAAAACCGAATGCATGTTCATCAGCAAATAGGGCAGCCCAAAATGCCAATTCGCCTTCGGATCTCTGTGTCGCACTTTCCGTCTTCTATTAGAACACTTCCCAGGTATTTAAATTTTTGTACCTGCTTCATTTTAGTGTCCCTCACCTGTATTTGGCATTTTGGGCTGAAATGTGCTCCTACAGAATCATACTGGATATAAAGTGGGGGATCCGTTCCATATTACAATCAGTATATAAACTGACCCCTCACTTTGTGACCACATCAATTTCTATACATTTATATTCCTGAGATCCAAAAGCACAAGGATGCATTCCAGGAGCTGAGAAGAGTATTAAGAAACAGGACAATTTCGCTAGAAACAAAGAAGAGAATACTAGATTGCTATGTGATGTCAGTTCTTCAATATGGCAGTGAATGTTGGACAATATCAACAAAGATGAAGGGAAAACTTGAAGCAGCTGAAATGTGGTTCTACAGAAGGATGCTGCGGATATCGTGGACCGAGCATGTGAGCAATGACAAGGTTTTGGAAAGGATGGAAACGAAAAGGAAATTAATACTGAGCATAAGGAAGAGACATGCACTGAGAAAGGAGGGCTTGGAGAACCTGATATTAACAGACCAGATAGAGGGGAGAATAGACAGGGAAAAGCAGCGGATAACATATTTGAAGGACCTGCTCAGGTGGATGACGGAACGAGGGTTGCATGGTGTAACAGAAGAAGGCGTGCTAAGAACCACCAGAGATAGGAAGACGTGGAAAGCCATGATCGGCTACGTCCTGAAAGGATATGGCACATAAAAGAAGAAGAAAGTATATTACTCATCGATCACCTTGAGAATAGAAGAACTATCAATAGCGAGTATTATATAGCATTATTGGTGCGTTTAAAGGAAGAAATAGCCAAAAAACGACCACAAATGAAGAACAAAAATGTAATCAGTCACCAAGACAGCGCACTGTTTCACAAGTCGATCGCAACGATGGAAAAACTACATGAATTGCATTTAGTTTTGCTTCTGCATTTACCTGTATTCTCCAGATGTAGCACCCACGACTCCTGGCTGCTTGCAGAACTCAAAAGAATGCTCCAGGGAAAGAGATTTGGTTCCAATGAAGAAGTGAAATCGGAAACTGAAGCGTATTTTGAAGCCAAAGACAAATTTTTCTACAAAAAAGGCATCAAATTGTAAGAGAAGCATTGGAATCAATGTATCACCCTAGAAGGAGACTATGTTGATGAATAAAGTCAAATTTTGCCTAAAATTTGTTGTTTTATTAGTTAGGCCAGGGATTTATTGAGTGATCTGTTAGAAATATTTAATCAGCAATATAAGCACCATTGCTTTTTAAAACTCATTTCATCTGCAAACAAATTTATAGATGCCGTGTTTGTAAAGTTGATATAAGATATGAGACCAACTCCTGTTTAACATATTTTTTCTGATGTCACTGTTAGGTCATCCAAATGGTTCTGCAAACAAGTAGTAATCAGGAGCAACGTCTGGAGAATATGAAGATTGAAGCAATTCTTCCCAAATAACCTCCTCTAAAAGATTTTTAAATAAAATTTCTTTGAAATTGAAGTCGCGTGAGATAACAGAATTTGAACATGTCAGGAGGCAGTGTATTTACTATTTTGCATAAAATAAACATTTGTCAATGAGAAAGCTGTGTTCAAAGTTGGTGCCACGTTTGCTCGGAGTCGATCAAAAACAACAACGTGTCAACAATTCAGAGCATTGTTTGCAACTGTTTTAACGCAACAAAACGTTTTTTGCATAAATATATGATGATGGATGAAACATGAATCCACCACTTCACTCCGGTATCAAATTGGCAGTCAGCTGAGTGAACAGCAGCAGGTGAAAGCCGTCCAAAGTGATCAGATGTAAACATCAGCATGCTAGGTTTTGGCATCCATATTTTGGGATGCACAAGTTATTTTGTTCATCGATTATTTTTAGAAAGAAAGAACCATCAATAGTGAATATTATATAGCATTATTGGTGCAGTTGAAGGAAGAAACCGTCAAAAAACGGTCACAAATGAAAAAAAAAGTGATTTTTCACTAAGACAGCGCACAGTGTCACAAGTCGATCGCAACGATAGCAAAACTAGATGAATTGCATTTTGAATTGCTTCCGCATCCTCCCTATTTTCCAAAATCTGACTCCCAGCAACTACTGGCTGCTTGCAAACCTCAAAAGACTGCTCCATGGGAAGAGATTTGGCTCCAATGAAGAAGTGATATCAGAAACTGAAGCGTACTTTGAGGCCAAAGACAAATCGTTCTACAAAAAAGGCATCGAATTGTTAGAGAAACGTTGGAATCAGTGCCTCACCCTAGAAGGAGACTATGTTGATAAATAAAGTCGAATTTTGTTAAAATATTTTGTTTTATTAATTAGTCAGTTAAATGCCATACGTGATACACGCTCGGGCGATCATGTCTCGAAAGAGACATGACTGACTGGGCAGAAGATTATCCCACAGTAGGTTGCCATTGCTTTCTGCAGTAGATTGGTTGCCAGCCAGGCTATAGAACCCAATCTGTCCTGTTATTTAACCCATAACTGGAAGGAATAGACGGATTAATACCTTTCCCAAGGGTATTTGTGTGTAAGTGAATACAATGGATTCAACTAAAATTCGAACTTGGCTCCCCGAGTTGTCGTTCCGAGCCGATATCCACTACACCACAACTCGGCCCGGGATTTATTCAATCATGTATTAAATAGCGAAATTACAATATATATATATATATGTGTTTGTGTGTGTGTGTGTGTGTGTGTGTGTGTGTGTGTGTGTGTGTGTGTGTGTGTGTGTGTGTGTGTGTGTGTGTGTGCTCCCTTCCATTTACTTCCTTCCTCGATAGCTACAATCACCAAGAATTTAAATGCAAAGTCAATAGTCATCTCCTATCGCACTAACCGGCATCCTCACTGTTACGCTCTTTTCTCCGTCCACTCCACACTCATCAGAATTCTCATCCTTCTCTTACCCACTCTCTGACACCCCCTACGACCTGTCACTCTTTTTCATAACTTTCCTCGTATGTAACCCCCTGCAGTAAAATGCCTTGCTTGGGGCGATATGATTATATATATATATATATATATATATATATATATATATATATATATATATATATACATGATTATAATATATATATATTTATATATATATATAAACTATAAACAGAGTTTATATATATATATATATATATATATATATATATATACTCTGTTTAAAGCACGCTTCCAAGGACGCAGGTTCGTTCCCTACAAGTGAATATCTTTCGAATGCGCAGTCCGATAGACGTAATACACTTTGTTTATTAAAAAAAATGCAATGTATGCAATGTATGCAATGTATGCAATGTAGATATAGAAGAATCCCAAGGATTATCCTGTACATACAGTGGTAGGATAACTCTCTAAGAGATGTCTAAATATATATGTATATAAATACATATAGAGCAAATACAAGAAAAAATTAAGGCAGACACGTTATTTCGTGATAAATCTGAAGTGTGGGCCTATTTCAGGCGAACCATCATCAGCTTCCGTCTTTATTGTACAGAAGATTTTACACGAATAGAACTTTACACGTGTACAATCTTCTGTACAATAAAAACGGAAGCTGATGATGGTTCGCCTAAAATAGGCCTAAACTACCGATTTACCATGACATAACGTGTCTGCCTTATATATATATATATATATATATATATATATATATATATATATATACTACTGTCCATGATTCTTATGCCACCCCAGTGTTTTAAAAAAGACTATGCATTTCATACTATTTTTATTATTTATTGTCAAGTGAATAATTGTAAATGAAAATGGAATGGTTCTTTTGTTAATATTGCACAATAACATGTGCATCAAATGAATTTAGAAATATTTAATAATTACCTATATTGCAGTTTCATCAATGAAAGAATGAAGAAAATTTAGAGTGATTCGGACGAATTCATGTTTGCTTCCTTTCCATGTAAAATTTTGCAAAGTAATAATAACAAAAGAACCATTCTATTTTCATTTAGAAATTATCCACTTGGCAATAAATACTAAAAATAGTATGAAATACATCATTTCTTTAAAAAAAACAACTGGTGCTCGCCTAATAATTATGACCGGTAGTATATATATATATATATATATATATATATATATATATATATATATTTATCAGATTTAAAATTACTTTTAATGAATACTCGTATCTGTGTGGATAGTCTGTTTTTCTATAATTAAATTTAAATGAGATGAGATAGATAGATAGATAGATAGATAGATAGATAGATAGATAGATAGATAGATATTGATAGTTATGTGATGTAGATAGATAGATAGATAGATAGATAGATAGATAGATAGATAGATAGATATTGATTAGTATGGGATAGATAGATAGATAGATAGATAGATAGATAGATAGATAGATAGATAGATATTGATTAGTATGGGTAGATAGATAGATAGATAGATAGATAGATAGATAGATAGATAGATAGATAGATATTGATTAGTATGTGATAGATAGATAGATAGATAGATAGATAGATAGATAGATAGATAGATAGATTAGATATTGATTAGTGGGATAGATAGATAGATAGATAGATAGATAGATAGATAGATAGATAGATCGGCAACCTCAAGAGACAAAAAATAGATGAATGTTTTGTCATCCATATATATTAACCGACTTCTAAAGAACCTGATAGGTATATCTGCGTGTGGAGGATGGTGGATGGGTGTGTATGCGCATGCTTTCTAATTTTCTCCTTCGCCTCCGATCGGCCATTGGAAAAGGCTATAAAGTTTAATACATTACTTTTTTCGTCTTACCCTCGGGCGATTTTCAACGAAACATTTGAAATAAGCGCAAGACGAGGCGCCCGACTTACAAAACTGTTGTTCTCTTCTTGGTCAGTCAGTCATTTAAGTGCCATACGTCAGACACGCTTTGGGCGATCATGTCTCGAAAGAGACATGACTGACTGGACAGAAGATTATCCCGCCGTAGGTTACCATTACTTTTTGCGATAGACTAGTTAGTAACCAAGGCTATAGAATCAAATCCGTCCTGCTATTTAACCAATAGCTGGAGAGAGAAGCGATGGATTCATACCTTTTTAGGTGTATTTGCGCAAAAGTGAATGCAACAAATTCAATTGGAATTCGAACTTGGCTCTCAAATTTCTCGTTTCGGTATCCACTGCATCACAACGCACGTCCGCTCTAGTCTATGTCAGTAAGTCAGTTAAGTGCCATACGTGATACATGGTTGGGCGATCATGTCTCTTTCGAGACATGACTAACTGGGCAGAAGATTATCGCGCAGTAGGTTGTCATTGCTTTCTGCGGTAAACTGGTTACCAGCCAAGGCTATAGAACCCAATTTGTCCTATTATTTAATCCATAACTGGATGAAATAGACGGATTAGTACCTTTCTCAAGGGTATTTGTGCGTAAGTGAATGCAATGAATTCAACTGGCATTCGAACTCGTCTCTCCGATTTCTCGTTTCGAGCCGATATCCACTGCACCACAACGCATCCCTTCCGTATACTTGCTTCCCTGATAGCTACAATCCCCAAAAGTTTAAATGCAACGTCAGTTGCCATCTCTTTTCTCCTTGACTAACATTCTTCTCTTATTCTTTCCCTCACACCCCCTGTATCTTGTTATTCTTTGTTTTCATTCTCAATATACAGTTAGATCAACCAAATGCGACTGACAATTCTACTCCACCAGCTTCTTTTCTCGTACTTCCCACCCACGGAACTCTCTTCTCTATACTTGCTTTCCTAACGTCTATAACCTCCAGTAATTTAAATGCAATGTCAATACCCATCTCTTATTCACTTGATTCCAGTTCTTTCTACATCACCCTCTATATCTTGCTCTTTTCCTTTCTTTCTACCTTCGCAACTGTCTTCACACCTGTGTTCCCATCCTTCTCTTGCTTTTTCGCTGTAACTGGTTAGTCTTTCTCTTCACTCTCCTCTTGTCTAAACTTTTATTCTTATATAGCCCCCTGCGCATCAATGGCGGTACCGCCTCGCTTGGGGTGAAACAATTAAAAAAAATAAAATACTCTCACGTAACTCTCTTCACACCAGTGTTCCCATCCTTCTCTTA
>JBBBDQ010030105.1:152500-172741 GCA_037127315.1 Ascarosepion bandense
GGTTAAATAAAAAGAAGGCAAGAAGAAAACTGTATTTAACTCGCCTACGCGTTTCGTCCTGTGATGGACTTTATCAAGGCAAAAAGACGAAATGAGCTTTATTCCAAATTCTTCTTCTTCTATGTGCCCTGTCCCTTCAGGACGTAGGCGATCATGGCTCTCCACGTCTCCCTATCCCTTGTGGCTCTTAGTATGTTTGCTCCTGTTGCTCCTGGCAACTCCCGTTCCGTCATCCACCTGATCAGTCCCTGCAAATATGTTATCCGCTGCCTTCCTCTGTCTCTCCTTCCTTCTATCTGTCCAGTCAGTATCAGGTTCTCCAGGCTCTCCTTCCTCATTGCATGTCCCAGGAACTTCAGTTGTCTCTTCCTGATGCTCAGCATCAATTTCCTTTTTGTTGCCATTCTTTCTAACACCTCGTCGTTGCTTGTATGCTCAGTCCACGATATCCGTAGCATCCTTCTGTAGAACCACATTTCGGCCGCTTCCAGTTTTGTCCTCATAATACGTATCTATAAACAAACAGTGTTGGCAACTATTAAAAAAAAAACACTCACAAATCATCAAAAAAGATTAACAGAATATTTTAGTTTTAGAAGTGTAATGTCACGAGATGTTACAATGAAGGGCGTTTAACCGTTTTCCTTGGATGTTTTATTATGTATGTTAGTTTGTTTCAGTATCATTTCCATAAAGAAAGGTTAAGATTGGGAAAAAACCGGGGCGCAAATTGATATTTTGGTCGTCCTGGATGGCGGCGATCTCAAGAAATTTCCTTCTGAACAAACTGCTTATTATTTTTATTAGTATGGCATTTTTTAAATCGAAATTGTGGTCGAATTTATTTTTGTGAATCACTAATGCATTCGTTAGATTGTTATTAGCGATGTCTCTTTTGTGTTTATATATACGTTTTTTTAGATTTCTTATTGTTTCTTAGATGTAATTTGGCATAAACTCATTTCGTTTTATTGCGTTGATAAAGTTCATCACAGGACAAAACGCGTAGGCCAGTTAAATACTGCTTTCCTGTTGTCTTCATTTTATTTAACCATAATATATATATATATAATTTTATCCATGTGTTTATTGCTGTTGTTGGTCAAATTTGAAAGAAAATGTCTAATGTGATAGTTAGCCAATTTATTTGGAAATCCGTTGTTGACGAGTGTTTGTTTCTAGTTATGAAGTTCTTTGAAGAAAAATCAGCGAGATGATGAATTCTCGTAGGCTCTCGAGAGGAAATTAAATTTTTAATAACACCAGTTTTATATCTTAGAAAACATTGATCGTAAAATTAAGGTGGCAAGAATTTTTACTGGTGTTTTTTTTTTTTTCAATCTCCTCGAAATAAAAACTCGTCAATAAAGGATGTCTAAATTGTTTATTCGAGACAGCTACAATCTCCAAGAATTTAAATGTAAAGTCAACCGCCATCTTCTTTCTCTCTTACTCGCATTCTTTCCCTCATGTTCTTTTCCCTGTCCACTCTACTCTCACCTAGCTCTCGTCACACCAGTGTTTTCATCCTGCTCTAATCCATTCTCTGACAACCCCTATAACTTGTTTTATCACTCTTCTACAATGCAACCTTCTATAATTCCTTATTACTCTCCTATAATGTAACCTTCTATAATTCCTTATTACTCTCCTATAATGTAACCTCCTGCGAAACAGTAGCAGTAAAACTGCCTTACTCAGGGAAAATGATTATAAAAAAAACTAAGTACCACTTTAGACTTTTCTTTGAAATTTAACCAATAACAGCAATATATATATATATATATATATATATATATATATATATACGCATCGCTCATTCAGTAAAATGAATTGGAGCACTCTAGCTATTGGGCACGTAATATGATATGCTGCCTTCTTTCACCGAGCGCCCCGTGGCCCAGGGGTAGAGTCGCCGACTGACGCCCATTCGGTCGGGTTTCGAGCCTGGATTATGTAGCAATTGGAGTCTAACCGTACTGATGAGCTGTGATACAGCGAAACAGATCTGTCTGCGGATGACCTACGCGTTTCGTCCTGTGATGGACTTTATCAAGGCAAAAAAGCCGAAATGAGCTTTTCCCTGTCCACTATACTCTCATGCAGCTCTCTTCACACCAGTGTTTTTATCCATTCTCTGACACCCCCTATAACTTGTTTGTTTTTCTTATCACTCTCCTATAATGTAACCTCCTGCAAACCAGTAGCAGTAAAACTGCCTTACTCAGGGTAAAATGATTATAAAAAAACTAAGTACCACATTATACTTTTCTTTGAAACTTAAACAACAAAAACAACAATATATATATATATATATATATATATATATATATATATATATCTGTGTGTGTGTGTATGTGTGTGTGTGTGTATGTGTGTAAAAATATACTCAGTTATTATCTGAGATTAAGGACAGGATGGTTCAATAAACAGAGACGAGAGGAAAACTGTATTTAACTCACCTACGCGTTTCGTCCAGTGATGGACTTTATCAAGGCAAAAAAGACGAAATTAGCTTTATTCCAAATTACGTATCTATAAACAAACAGTGTTGGCGACTAAAACAAAAACGCTCACAAATCATTCAAAAACATTAACAGAATATTTTAGTTTTAGAACTTCTTCATGTGTAGTGCAATGTCACGAGATGTTAAAATGAAGGGAATTTAACCGTTTTCTTTGGACTTTTTATTATGTGTGTTAGTCTGTTTCAGTATCATTTTCATAAGAAAAGGTGAAATTGGGAAAAAAAACCGGGGCGCAAATTGATATTTTGGTAGTACTGGATGGCGGCACTCTCGAGAACTTTTCTTCTGAACAAATTGCTTACTCTTTTTATTTGTGAGGCATTATATACATATATATACATATAATTATTAATTAAAAGTACATTGCGACACGAAAATAGCCAAAAGGTACAATGAGAATGTAGGTCTACCAGATTGGTTACGACCACCGGAAATGTATAAATTTTAACTCCTCGGAGCAGAATGTAACTGTGTATAGGGCAACCGTTCACTGAAAATGCATGATTTTTAAGTTCTTCAAAAAAGTTTCCTGTGCTTAAAAAATTATCATAATAACTCTCACTATACTCAAGTACATACCTTAGATTATATATATATATTGTGTGTGTACGTGTGTCTGTGTATATATTGTATAAATTTATATATATATATATATAGTCATCCGCAGACAGATCTGATTCGCTGTATCACATCTCATCAGTACGGTTAGACATCCGATTGCTTTTTACCCATGATTGAAACCCGACCGAATTGGCGTCAGTTGGCGATTCTACCTCTGAGATATGGGCGCTCGATAGAAAGGGGCAGACTTTATGAATTAAAAGTACATTGCGACATGAAAATTTCTATGTTTCGAGATTTCTGTCTCATTATCAGGCAATGTTGGATGTTGGTTGTGGAAATCATGTGCATTTAAATAAAAAAAACAATCGGTTTGTTATTTATGTATGTGGGAAGATATAAAATTTATGTGTGTGTTCCTTTTAGCAAATGAAAACAAAAGATTCGCTTTGAAATTGGCCAGTAGTTTCTAGGGAATACATACTTACTTTTTTCCTATTTTTTTTTTTGGTTTTTTTTTTTGGTTTTTTTTTTTTGCCTAACGGTCAAAGTATCAACCTACTTTTAATTAAATTTTATTTTTATTTTATTTTTATTTTTATTGCTTCTCACTAAATCTTATTACGTTTGATGTATCCATTCTTCTACCAAAATTCTTCTGTCTGCCTTCTCCATATCTTGATTTCTTCTCATAGAAACCAGAAAAGAGATGAAGAAAGAAAGAAAATTTTTTTTAAATTTTTATTCAAATTTAAAGGAGCTTTCGAGTAAATTTATTCTTTTTATCAGTACGTATTAATTTAAATTTTTCAGAACCTTTAATTTATAAATAACATTTTAATTTTTTATTCTAATTTACTTCCTACTATCATCATCCCATATTTTTGAATATGTATTTATTTTAAAAACATTTATATACCAATTTACTTAGTTTAATATCTCGTCAATTATTGTTTTCCTCAAGCGAATTATTGAGTATATTCATGTTAATACAAACTTTTTGGTTTGTTATTTTCTTAATTTTTCTTTTTTTATCCATATTTTAAGGTGAACATTTTGCAATGTCTAAATATGACATTTATATCATTACGTTTATTTAACGAATTTTTATTCTTAAGTGATTTAATAATATATAATTTTTCGTATAAACACAACGTTTAAAAACTTACATGTCTTAGTTTCTTTTGGAATTTTCACTTGAATGTGTGCGTTTTATTTATTTCCTTTAGATACCAATGATATTTCGATAGGGATATTCTATTTCTGTACTTATTATTATTAAATGAAGATGTGTGTTGATAATCTAAACTTATTTATAAATGGAACTGTGTGTGTGTGTGTGTGTGTGTGTGTGTGTGTGTGTGTGTGTGTGTGTGTGTGTGTGTGTGTGTGTGTGCGTGTGTGTGTGAGTTCGTTACCTATAGACTCCGAAACGGCTGAATCTATTTTCTTGAATATTTACACAGATTTACTATAAGCGTCTGCGAGTGTTCTTAGCTAGGTTTTGTATCGAGGAACCCCCGATAATTATCGAAAATCGATAATCGAAAAAATCGGGTTATAGAAGGAGTGGTCCGATTTTAATCAAATTCGATACACTCATAGACAAAGACATAAGAAACGATATTCAGAAGTTTCAAGGTTGCAGTTTTTACAATAGTGCAAAAAATCGATAATATATATATATATAAAAGACAAGATGTTTGTGTGTGTGTGTCTGTTTATCTACCTGTATGTCTGTATTTTTTTCAGCCCTTTTATTTTAGTTTTTGCTTCGGGTTTGGCTCTAAGTAAGTATAATTGTCGTTCTTAGTCTCTGCCATGATACCATTTACTCAGAGGACTTATTTAGCCTTCAAAATTCAGTTTACGACAAAAAAACTTATTTGATATCGATACCAGGAAATGAAAATTTGACTTACATCCATTCATTTTTCTTTCAGTCTACGGTTTCTCTTTAACTAGAAACAACTATTGCTTTTTAGTCTAAGACAAAGAGTCTGAGCTCCAGAACCATGGATTAGTTTTAAAGCTTTCATTACACCCGAGCAATGCCGGGCTATACTGCTGGTCTTTACATACAAACAAGTTACAACTACGAACTCTTTATATACTTAACTCCTTACTACCGTTTACTTTAACAAACAAAACAATTTTTTTCTTCCACATTCCAACATCCAACCTTATCCTTTTGATGATTTTGATGACCCATTAATTTGTGGCGATTGTCAGCTATTTTTGTAAATTGGCCTTATATCAGACATGGCTGACACTCCCGACTACTACAAGACAGTTTTTCTGAAAAAAAATCTTTAAATTTTAATTTAATAACAGTACTCACTTCTCATTCGCTTACTCCGCAATTTTGCAGACCTGCACATCAACATGAGATATTTACTTTCATGTTAATTTTATGAGCCCACTCCTCCATGGAGACTTAAGGCAAGTTGGAATAGAGCGTTAAGAAGATTTTCCCGCAGTAGGTTGCCATTTCTTTTTACGATAGGCTGATTGCCAGCCAAAGCTATTAAACTCATGATGGAGAAGAGTATTTGCGCGTAAGTGATTGAAACAAATTGAACTGAAATTTGAACTCGGCTCTCCAATTTCTGATTCAGAGACAATATCCATTGCATCATAACGCACAGCCTCTATTAAAGAGTGCCAGATATTTCCTTGTAAGGAAACGGTTACTATTACATTTACAATTATCACATCAATACGTATTTTTATCATTATATATATATATATATATATATATATATATATATATTTTGTCATCCGCAGACAGATCTGTTTCGCTGTATCACAGTTCATCAGTACGTTTAGACATCCGATTGCTTTTAACCCAGGATTGAAACCCGACCGAATTGGCGTCAGTCGCCGATTCTACCTCTGAGCTATGGGCTCTCCGTAGAAGGAGGCAGACTTTTAGCGTATTATGTATCATACGCCAATAGCCAGAGTGCTCTAATTCATTACTGAATGATCGATATATATATATATATATATATATGTGTGTGTGTGTGTGTGTGTGTGTGTGTGTGTGTGTGTGTGTGTGTGTGTGTGTGTCACTAGATATGGAAAGAGATAGGTAGACGTGTTGAGGTGATCAGTATCTCCATGGTGATAGCAACAAATATGGCGACCGTAAAGCTAATGATGAACGCTGAATCGATACTAACTTGTGATATGTCCCGAAAAATGAATCGTTCTTTTGTAAAGGGGAGCAAATCGGACGCCATTAAGTCACTCGCAATATCATTCTTGTCGGCATGGAGCGGGAACAACTTAAATAATCGTCAAATATTTCCCATCAATGACGAATTGAAGGGAAAAAAATATGAGATGAAATGAAGAAGACAAGACGGAAAGAATGAGGGATTATGGAAGAAAGTGAGTTTAAATAAAAAGGAAGAAAGAATAGGGGGAAAAGCTGAAAGTAAATAAAAGAAAATAACTCGATAAGAAAGAAAGAAAGAAAGAAAGAAAGAAAGAAAGAAAGAAAGAAAAATGGAAAGATGAAAAAAAAACAGTGAAAATCAAGATGGTTGAAAAGTAGAAGGAAAGAAAAAAGAAATAAACGGAAAAGTTCTGCGGATGAAAAGAAGAAAGAAAAAGAAAAATGTTATGTGTATGTAAAGAAAGAAAGAAAGAAAGAAAGAAAGAAAGAAAGAAAGAAAGAAAGAAAAATGGAAAAATGAAGAAAGACAGTGAAAATCAAGATGGTTGAAAAGTAAAAGGAAAGAAAAAAAAAGGGAAAAGTTCTGCTGATGAAAAGAAGAAAGAAAAAGAAAAATGTTATGTGTAAGTAAAGAAAGAAAGAAAGAAAGAAAGAAAGAAAGAAAGAAAGAAAATGAAAAAGTTATGTAGATAAGGAGAGGAAAGAAAAAATAAAAAATAAAGATTATCAAAATTGTGATGTGGATAAATGGAAGAAAGTGTTTTTTTATTTTGTTTTGTTTTTATCATATGAGAAAGATACAACCTTGATGGCCCAGACGGTTTTCGGCATTACTGGGATGCAAAAGGAAATTTTCTCAACACAACACAGTGGAGGTGGATAAATAATGATTCATTTTCGTTCAATTGAACTCCTGAATTACGAGGGATAAAAACTCTCCATACAGTTACTCGTTAAATTGACATGTTACGAAAGGTATCACTAATTACTGAAGGCACTCGTCTATGTGGAGTATTGAGTTTGAGTTTTGTTTAACGGCATATCAACACCTTTATGGGTTATTTAATGCCAAAAGGGTAGGGTTTTAAGGTATTTTTTTTTAATGTTCGGTTATTGTGAGAAGGCTGATTTAGTCAGATTTTGATGATTTTTTTATAATTTTAGAAATAGTTTTGTATTCAAAAATATATTGCTGGTAATAATTCTTTTTCCTTCAAAAATGTATTATGGTAACATTTGTTTTCTTCAAAACTGGAAAATTCAGTTTTCGACACATCATCATCATCATCATGATAATTGGTAATATTTTTCATTCAAAAATGTAAATGACTGACTGGGCAGAAGATTATCACGCAGTAGGTTGCCATTGCTTTCTGCGATAGAATGGTTGCCAGCCAAGGCTATAGAACCCAATCTGTCCTATTATTTACCCTATAACTAGAGATGATGAAACGGATTAATAACTTTCCCAAGGGTATTTGTGCGTAAGTGATTGCAAGGAATTCAACTGGAATTCAATTCGGATTCGAACTTATACTCATTTCCTAAGACAGAAGTAAAGCAAGAACATGAAGTAGCGGCTTGAGTTTGCTCTCCCCTCCCCCTCCTCCTCCTTAGAAAAACATCCTCCCTAAAGTGCTCTCCCACTTTCAGAATTCCATAATCGACAATGGAACATATACTGAATATTAAATTGTCGTTGTGACTTATTGCTTCTGTATTTTCTATTTTTATTTACATGGTCTTATCTTTATGACAAACCAAAAAATACCTTTTCAGTGTTTGTTTAAATTAATCAATTAAAAAGCTTAAAATTTTCACTTGTTTGTAGATAAACTACATTTTCTAATTAAATGTAAATATTTCGCAAAAATATTTCGATAAAAGTGCCAGCATTTTTTATTTGTTAACCTTTCAGTATCTGGTGTCAAGATTTTGACCAGAAGTATATATATATATATATATATATATATATATATATATATATAAGGTAACCAAAAATGTTCTGTCCGTTTTTAAAGAAAGAAAAAGGCTATAGAACCCAATCTGTCCTGTTATAACTGGAGGGATGAAACGGTTTAATATCTTTCCCAAGGGTATTTGTGCGTAAGTGATTGCAAGAAATTCAACTGGAATTCAATTCGGATTCGAACTTATACTCATTTCCTAAGACATCTATTTGACAGGAGTAAAGTGAGAACATGAAGAAGCGGCTTGGATGTGATGGATAAATGATGATGATGATGATGATGATGTGTCGAAAACTGAATTTTCCAGCAGGACAATCGCTGTAATCCACAAGGCTCAAAGGTTGACGAGAAAGCAGCGATGCGCAGGCTGTCACTCGTTGTCCCTTGTGGACCTCCAACAGCGTTTGCGGAACCCACTTGCTGATTTTGTACGTCTTACCTAAGCGGTTCAGGTGAAATCTAACTGTTTCATCGAAACGTTGAACTGTCTTGCAAGTTCACCACACGATAGACTACTGTCCTCTTCAATGGTTGCCTTTGGGACTCCGTCATTCAAGACCTGTAGTCGTCCACTGCGAGGCTCATCATGGAGAGACAAATCTCCCGACTTGAATTTTCGAAACCAACGCCTTGCATTACGTTCGTCCACATCACTATCCCCAAACGCTTGACATATGCAGCGACTTGATGCAGCTGCTGATAAGCCCACTTTGAAGTCGTAAAGCAAACATCCCCGAACGAGATCTCTAGACACTTCCATCCTTCTCACAGCTGTCCGGCTTATAACTGATGGCCGGGCATGTGGTACGGTAGCGAGAAAGCAGTGATACGCAGGCTGCCAATTGTAGTCCCTTGTGGACCTCCAACAGCATTTGCAGAACCCACTTGCTCAGTTTGTACGTCTTACCTAGGCAGTGCAGGTGAAATCTAACTGTTTCATCGGAAACGTTGAACTGTCTTGCAAGTTCACATGTTAGACTACTGTCCTCTTCAATAGCCACCTTCAGGAATCCATTATTCAAGACCTGTCGTCGTCCACTGCAAGGTTCATCATCGAGAAACAAATCTCTCGACTTGAATTTTCGAAACCAACGCCTTGCAGTACGTTCATCCACAGCACTATTCGCAAACACTTCATATATGCGGCGACTTGATGCAGCTGCTGATAAGCCCACTTTGAAGTCGTAAAGCAAACAGCCCCGAACGAAATCTCTAGACACTTCCATCCTTCTCACAGCTGTCCGGCTTATAACTGATTTTTTTCTTGTTAAAGCATTTGTTGGGTAAATCAAACAAAATTACTCTAATTAAATTGTTTATTTTCTGTCAATATGCCTCATAAAAGATAAAATAGTTCTTGTCCTAATACTTTTGCACAGTACTATATATATATATATAAAGCACAATGATAAGTTTATAATAAACACCAGCCGATTGCAGAAAGAATGAAACTTCGAGTAATATTTTCATGGCTTCTGCTCCGACGAACTAAAGTCACTGGTTTCCCCGCCACAATAATTTACTCGTGCAACCAGTATATATATTTGCACAAGGATATATATATATATATATACAAATGTTTTTATAAAGTATGTCTATGGATAGACTTAGTAAATATGACATTTTTTTCGAAACCAACGCCTTGCAGTATGTTTATCCACAGCACTATCCCCAAACGCTTGACATATGCGGCGACTTGGTGCAGCTACTGATAAAACCACTTTGAAGTCGGAAAGCAAACAGCCCCGAACGAAATCTCTAGACACTTCCATCCTTCTCACAGCTGTCCGGCTTATAACTGATGACCGGTTTATACAGCGTCTGATGTTCCTAATTTCGGGCTGTCCGAATTTGAAAACAATTGCTACACACATTTCGTATATAATTCAACTTCATTCAATGACTAATCAAAAAACGGACAGAACACTTTTGGTTACCTTATATCAGTCAGTCAGTCAGTTAAGTGCCATGCGCGATACACGCTTGGGCGATCGTGTCTCGAAAGAGACACGACTGACTGGGCAGAATATTATCCCGCAGTAGGTTGCCATTGCTTTCTGCGGTAAACTGGTTGCCGACCAAGGCTATAGAACCCAATCTGTCCTATTATTTAACCCATAACTGGAGGGAAGAGACAGATTAATACCTTTCCCAAGGGTATTTGCACGTAAGTGAATGCAAGGAATTCAACTGGAATTCTAACTCGGTTCCCCGATTTCTCGTTCCGAGCCGATATCCACTGCGCCATATACATAATGAAAAAATTTGCAACACAATTTCTTTTCAATGTATTTGCTCTGGAAATAATCCATTGAGCTCTCTATTTCTATCTAATTGATATTTGATATTAATTAGATAAAATCTTTGGGATTCTTCTCTCCGTCTTCACCGGTTGCCATTCTCCTATATATATATATATATATATATATATATATATATTATACTTTAGAACAAGTGCAAACTACAATATACTACAAAATGTACAATTTTGTAGTAGATTGTAGTTTGTACATGTTCTAAAGTGAAATTTATAATAAATATTCATTGCTCAATTTTTATACTGAGCACTGTTTTAAATTAATGTTTTGAACTTTGCAAATATTTTCTTCGTTCCTTATTCATTTAGGTTAATATATATATATATATATATATATATATATATATATATATATATATATATATATATAGGTTTCATTGAATAACATAGACAAGTTCTGTCTATTTATTTTGTGTAAGATCTGTTCGAATGATCTGATTAGCTTGATAGTGTTGTCATGGAAAGACGACAAGAAATCGCAATAATTGTTGATTTTTTTTATCAGGTCTGAGCTTTCGGCATATACGTAGACAAGAAAATAATAAACGAAAACTTACAATTCTAGAAGATATCTACATCAAACAGTTTAAACCTAGCCGAAATAAAATAAATTTCGACACTTCTACTAACATATTTCAATGCCTATAATCGACGGGAGAGGTCATAGTTATTATACTTACCCCCTACACCATAGTAGCAGCAGTTCCCAGACCAATCCCCTCATGCCACTAAACACTCAATTGAACAAAAAACCTGCTACTACCATTCCTTCTCGGCCTACAGTCTAATTTTCTCTGTATAACTCCACTCTGTTAAAAATAATTTAAATGTTCTATGTTCACTGAACATTAAATGTTCATCCTTTGATAATGGCTTATGTAAGCCGAAAGCTCAGACCTGATAAAAAAATCAACAATTATTGCGATTTCTTGTCGTCTTTCCATGACAACACTATCAAGCTAATCAGATCATACGAACGGATCTTACACAAAATAAATAGACAGAACTTGTCTATATTATTCAATGAAACCTGTATTAATTAAAAAAATGCTGCCAAAATACACACAATATATATATATATATATATATATATATATATATATATATATATATATATATACTAAGACTTTATTCTTCTATGGGAAGGTCAAGAAAGACGGTGAAAATTAAGATGGTTGGGAAGTAGAAAGAAAACAAAAAAGAAAGCAACAAAAAAGTTAAACACAGCTTAAGCTATACATAATACCCCAATCAATTTAGGAGCATACTGTACTTTGAGCTCTTGCATATTTCAGAGTCATATTTCATTAAAATTAGACAACGGGTTCTTGAAATTGAGCCGTTTTCTGTTGTTACGGTATTTTTAATAGGAAATTTTGTACTTGTTTTTTATACAAATTCTTATATCAACCCCCATATATCAATTGATATATTTTAACAATTAAGATAACGTGTGAAAAACACGCCATTATTTTCTCTCCTTCTCTTTTAATGATAAAACTTACCGCAAGAAAACATCACTTCCTACTTATTATTGGCAATTAAAAGATGTCAACAAAACCCCTATCGTAAAATGGAATATATTTAAAAAAAAAAGACAGAAGTTGTAAATCTTTGCATGAGCCATGTTTTCTATGTTTAGAGAAATAATTACAAATTATGAAATTTCCAAAACTAAACTTGCTCAATAAACGAAACGAAGTAATTTCCATTTGTCACCATCGTCTAAAATATAACCTAAAGTATAGTTATTTTTTCTAATCTAAACTTATTTATAAATGAAACCTTGTGTGTGTGTGTGTGTGTGTGTGTGTGTGTGTGTGTGTGTGTGTGTGTGTGTGTCCGTTACCTATAGACTCAGAAACGGCTGAAGCGATTTTCTTGAAAATTTACACAGTTGTACTATAAGCGTCTGCGAGTGTCCTTAGCTTGGTTTTGTGTTGAGGTGCCCCCAATAAATATCGAAAATCGATAATCGAAAAAATCGGGTTATAGAAGGAGTGGTCCGATTTTAATCAAATTTGATACACTCATAGACAAAGGCATAAGAAACGATATTCAGAAGTTCCAAGGTTGTAGTTCTTACAATAGTGCAGAAAATCGATCATATATATATATATATATATATATATATATATATATATATATATAAAAGGCAACATGTTTGTGTGTGTGCCTGTTTATCTGCCTGTATGTCTGTATTTTTTCAGCCCTTTTATTTTAGGTTTTGCTTCGGTTTTGGCTCTAAGTAGGTATAATTGTAGTTCTTAGTCTCAGCCATGATACCATTTACTTAGAGGACTTATTTAGCCTTCAAAATTCAGTTTATGACAAAAAAAACTTATTTGATATCGATACCAGGATATCAAAATTTGACTTACATCCATTCATTTTTCTTTCAGTCTACGGTTTCGCTTTAACTGAAAATAACAATTGCTTTTTAGTCTTTCGTGCTAACGTCTAAAAAGTCTGAGCTCCATGACCATGGATTAGTTTTAAAGCTTTCATTACACCCGAACAACGGCGGGCTATACTCCTAGTATAATATAACTAGACACCTATAATCTATCTCTTAGCATATATTGATCGATTATCTTATCTTCTGATAATTAATTTGTCTCTGTTCAACGGATAGATCACCCACTAAGTCAACTACATATGTTGGACGTGCAGGGTATTAGATTAAACAAATTACCTGATTTTGTCTCTTGTTCACGACTTAAAATTGAAAAATGACTGAAAGAAAATCCTGTAAGCGTTTCACGATGACACGCTAAATGCTTTGTTTGTTGGTTGGTTGTTTTGTTTTTATGGCAAATCAACCTCGGCGGGTCATTTATTGCCAACTGGTAATACCTTTTTCTTTCAACAGTTTATTTTTGTTTTTTATAAGTTTTGTGTCTAGTAATTACATTTTTCTTTTCGAGTATCAAGATTCATTGGCAAGTCCTACCCTTGTGATTTAACCCATAACTGGAGGGAAGGGACGGATTAATACCTTTCCCAGGGGTACCAGTGCTTAAGTGAATACAGGGTATTCAACTGGAATTCGAACTCGGCTCACCAATTTCTTTTTCCGAGCCGATATCCACTGCTCCACAACGCACATCCGTCACTATACGCTTACAGCACCTGGTATTCCCAAGTGTTCACCCATCTAAGTACTGACCAAGCTCAACGTTGCTTAACTTCAGTGATCGAGTGAGAATATGTCTGGGTCTAAAGTCATTTCAAGTTCGTACCCCACTTTAACCTTACAATCAAATTTCTCCCTATCCATCATGGCTCGACTTTCTATTGGTTTACTGAGGTAAACCCTACGAAAATCCCCCCTTTACTTGTCTGGATATGATGAAAATTGCGTTGTTTTAAAGCTTCTATATATAATGATTACTAACAGAAAAAATATTTCACTGCCTGACGAAGTGCTAATAAAATAATACCGAAACACAATGGGTTTTGTGTTGCAGTAAACTATGTTTTTATTATAAACTTATAATAAAAGTATTACTACATATATATATATTCCATCCACTCATAAGTAGTAGTCACATAAAAAGTATCTACCCTTCCTTAAAAAACTTACATTCCAATATAAAAATTACCCAGACAAAACTAAAAAGTGACCTGTCCAAAACTAAGCTACTCCGCACCCCCTCTCTTGTATCACTATAACTACAAACTACACTCCCACCACATTCACTTACATATCATATGACCAAAAATAAATCGTTTTCACCATTTAATTTTCAGTTAACATCATCACCAGAAGAGGAGCAAACGTGGCTCCGAAACGCGAAATTTTTTGTGTAGTGATACTATGCTTTTATAAACCATTATAACGAACATTACAATATATATATATATATATATATATATATATATACGTAAAAAAATCACAAGATCGCCAAAACCTACCGCGGTTTCACACAACGGCTCGTCAGGGCAAAGGCAAACAAAAGGCAAACTTGGTTTGCCTTTGCCCTGACGAGCCGTTGTGTGAAACCGCGGTAGGTTTTGGCGATCTTGTGATTTTTCTACGTGTCTTTGCTCTACATTGCTTCCTCTTTGTTATTCCGCTTTGGTTAGTTCTGTATCGAGCACTTTTTCTTTCTTTGTGGTTGGTTCCGTTTGGGTTTTTTTTTCTTTACTGCGGGGTATTGTATGTATTGTCTGTATTCCGCAGTTTTCTTTTTTTTCCCCCTCTTGTCCAACGCCTTATAGCGACGGACAATAACGGAGTTAGATTCTGTCTGTTATTTGTTGTCCTCAAAGTTTATTTTCGTATAATTTTAGGATTTAGATACTTACAGAGTCGGTCTTGTTATTATATATATATATATATATATATATATATATATATATATATATATATTGATTGATTGTTTAATAGTTAGTTTTTGGTCCTAAGAGGGTTAGACCAGTACACATTTGTATTCAAATTATATTGTAGAACTTTTAAATATTTTTCATTTTTAAACGAGTTATTTTGCTACCTTGGTTTCTACCATGAGTGGTGTCTTCAGGTGATTTTTAATAACTTTTAAAATTAAAAATCGCCTGAAGACACCACTCATTGTCAAAACCAAGGTAGCGAAATAACTCCAATAAAAATGAAAAAAAAAAAATATATATATATATATATATATATTTCATTTTACGCACCGCTCATTCGATAATGAATTGGATCACTCTAGCTATTGGGCGTGTTTATACGCGCTAAAAACCCTGCCTTCTTCTACTGGACGCTTGTGGCCTAGGGGTAGAATCGCTGATTGACGCCCATTCGGTCAGGTTTCGATCCTGGTTTAGGAAGCGACCGGAGTCTAAGCCGTACTGATGAGCTGTAATACACCGAAACAGATCTGCCTGCGGATGACCATAGTGTATATATATATATATATATATATATATGTATGTATGTATAGTAGCGGCCATAACTTAAGGAACGGAAACAACAAAGACATAAATATGTGCATTACTTAAAAGTAATGCGTGATTACCAATGAAATTTTACCGAATAAAGATTAGGGCGTAATGCATAAATATTATACAAAGTTACAAAAATTTGCATAATAGTTTTTTTTTTTAAATAAAGATTAAATGGAACAAAGGAAATAAGCTACTGGACAAAAGTTAAGGAACGATCTTGTTAATACTTGATTGTGAACAAAAATATCAACCAAATTTAATATTTGGTAAACATCCCCTTATTTTCAATGACTTCTCTGCATCGTCGACCACATGATCTAATTAATTTCTTGCAAAAATCATCAGTAATTCCCTCCCATTCCTCTTTTAACAACTCCCATAGGTAATCCTGGTTTTTCGGGTTTCTTTTATGAGCCCTTTCTCCAATTATCTTCCAAACATTTTCTATTGGATTCAGGTCGCGGCTCTGGGCTGGCCACTTCCTTCTTCTTCAAATAAAGCCATAACCTTCTGAGTCTTGTTGCAAGGTGCATTGTCCTGGCATGAAAATAGGAGATTCATAAAGATTATAGTGTAATCTTCGTACCACATTCTGCTGAAGAAGTCTTTTGTAAATCTCAGTATTGATATTGCTATATACGTGAATTATAGGGCCAATTCCTGCAGATAAAATCATTCCCCACACCATCACACTGCCGCCACCAAACTTAACGGTTTTCTTGACACATTGAGAAGACAGTATTTCACCTGTTCTACGGCGTTCGTAAGTTTTGCCCTCAGAACCAAATATAGTAAACTTGGACTCGTCACTGAAATGAACTGTATCCCATTGTGCGTCAGTCCAAACAACATGTTCTCTCGCATACTCCAGCCGTGCCCTTTGGTTTCGCTCTGAAATTAGTGACTTCGAAGCTGGAAAACGGGCATGAAATCCTGCATTTTTAACCTGCGAGTAACCGTTTTCTTTGAGATCTTATCTGTGTCTTCATTAAATTTACGGGCAATTGATGTAGCGGTTTCAAAACGGTTTTTTGGAGAAATTCTAACAGTTCTTCAATCTTCTCTTTGCGATGTTTTTGGAGGTCTGTCGGTTTTTGGTTTTGCATCTAACGTTTTCTTGGTTTTATACCTGTTAACGTTTTATATAACGATTTTATATAACGTTTTTATATAACGTTTTATTGGTTTTATACCTGTTAATTACACGATGAACGACAATTTTAGACCTATAAAAAATATCATGAATTTCTGAAATTGACTTTTTTCTTGATAGTTAGCGATAATGAGTTATTTTTTTCTTCAAAAGAGAGCGTTTTGCGTGTAGAATTTGCCATATTGCTTAAAAATAAAGTCCTAATGATAAATGAACTTTTACTTATTGTTAAAAGGCTCCATCAAGTTTTTAGACAATGTAAATTAAAAGTTTATGCAAATTATTAACATCGTTCCTTAACTTTTGTCTAGTAGCTTATTTCCTTTGTATCATTTAATCTTTATTTAAAAAAAATATGATGTAAATGTTTGTAACTGTATAATATTTATACATTATCTTCTAATCTTTATTCAGTAAAACTTTAATTGCTAATCGTGCATTACTTTTTAAGTAATACACATATTTATGTCTTTGTTGTTTACGTTCCTTTTTTTTTTTTTTAATCATGTCACCCCAAGCAAGGCATTCCACTGCCACTATAGCGCAGGGGGTTACACAGGGCGATAGACGAGTTAGGATGTACATAGGGGGAGAGTTGGAGAGAATGGGAGGGTTAGTGTGTTAGGAGGTGTCTACTGACCTTACATTTAAACTCCTGGAGGTTATAGCCGTCGGGGAAGCAAGCATGTGGAAGGGAATTCCACAGGCGAGAAGTGCGAGAAAAAAAGCTGTTGGAGTAGAAATTGCGGTTACATTTCATCGGTTTCACTGTAAAAGGGTGAGACCTAGTTTCCAATCTAGTATCTCGTGAAAACTCACACCTAGGGAGCACCAGTGACTTAAGTTCATTAGAGCAGAAGCCATGAAAGTATTTATAGAAGAGGCACAGGGAAGGCATGTATATATTATGGCCGCTACTGTATGCTATATATTATAGTTTAAAATATGTACAAATTATAATTTACTACAAAATTTGTTTCGACATCGAAAGAACAATGTCTTATCAGGTAGTTAAGAATGATGATAATAGACGTTATTTTTGAAACCCTTATGACCCTTATGTGTATTTATCTTTATTTTACCCCCTACCTAAATGTGGGTCTATTTCTCTTTGAGCAGTTATCATGGGTTCGCTCCTTTTAGCTCTTTCTTTCTCTCTCTCTCTCTTTTTTTTTTTTTTTTCTCTTAGCTTTTTATTTCCCCTGTATCCACTTTTTTTTTTCTTTGTGTTCTTTTTATTTTCTGTATCTATCACGCTCTTTATTTCCTCTGTACCTTTCTTTCCAGGGCTTACGGCCATATCACGTTGATAACCGAAGTTAAGCAACGTTGAGCCTGGTCAGTAGTTAGATGGGTGACCGCTTGGGAATACCAGGTGCTGTAAGCGTTTCGTGACGGATGAGCCTGCTTACGATCATATCACGTTGAATAAACCAGTTCTCGCTCGATAACCCGATAACCCGATAACCGAAGTTAAGCAACGTTGAGCCTGGTCAGTAGTTAGATGGGTGACCGCTTGGGAATACCAGGTGCTGTAAGCGTTTCGTGACGGATGTGCCTGCCTACGATCATATCACGTTGAATAAACCAGTTCTCGCTCGATAACCCGATAACCGAAATTAAGCAACGTTGAGCCTGGTCAGTAGTTAGATGGGTGACAGCTTGGGAATACCAGGTGCTGTAAGCGTTTCGTGACGGATGTGCCTGCCTACGATCATATCACATTGAATAAACCAGTTCTCGCTCGATAACTCGATAACCGAAATTAAGCAACGTTGAGTCTGGTCAGTAGTTAGATGGGTGACAGCTTGGGAATACCAGGTGTTGTAAGCGTTTAGTGACGGATGTGCCTGCTTACGATCATATCACGTTGAATACACCGGTTCCCGCTCGATAACCGAAGTTAAGCAACGTTGAGCCTGGTCAGTAGTTAGATGGGTGACCGCTTGGGAATACCGGGTGCTGTAAGCGTTTAGTGACGTATGTGCATTGTGGTGCAGTGGATATTCTCTCTCGGAAAGAGAAATCGGTGAGCCAATTCCAGTTGAATACCCTACATTCACTTAAGCACTGTTACCCTTGGGAAAGGTATTAATCCGTTCATTCCCTCCAGTTATGGGTTAAATAACAAGGGTTGTATTTAGGGATCCTGCCCTTAAAAAACAAATCCCAATGAATCGTGATACTCGAAAAAGGAAAAAGTATTACTAGACACAAAACGTATATACGAACAACAATAAATTGTTGAAAGAAAAAGGTATTACCAGCAATAAATAAATAAAGTTTAGTTGGCAATAAATGACCCGCCGAGGTTGATATGCCATAAAAACAAAACAACCAACCAACAACGTTTCTTTCTTTTTTTTATTTCTCCTTTTCTATCCTCCTTACCTCGTACGAAAAATTTTCAAAAAATAAAGGGCAAGTGATATTTTTTAATTATTCTTTTTAAAAAAATAATAGTTTATTAACATAATTATTAACTACACGATGAGACATTGTTCTTTCGATGTTGAAACAAAATGTACGCTTTTGTAGTAAATTACAATTTGTACATGTTCTAAACTATAATTCATAATAAATATTCATAGCTCTATTTCTATATTATTGTTCACTGTGTTAAATTAATGCTTTGAACGTTGTTAATATTTCCTTTGTTCTTTATTCACTTATATATATATATATATATATATATATATATATATATATATATATATATATATATATTACGCTCTCACACCCTGATTGAGCACTCTGGAAGAATGGTAGACTTTGAAAAACAGTAGTTCCTCTGGCATCTACGCATCGTTCATTCAGCAATGAATTAAAACACTCTCAGCTATTGGGCTTGTATAATGATAATATACACGCTAAAAAGGCTGCCTCCTTCTACCAAGCGCCCGTAACTCAGAGGTAGAATCGCCGACTGACCCCAATTTGGTCGGGTTTCAATCCTGGGTAAATGAGCTGTGATACAGCAAAACAGATCTATCTGCGGATGACTATATATATATATATATTCTAAACATATACTATTAAATATAAGAGACAATGAATGTCTATGAATGAACGTCTATTATTTTTAATCATGATCCGTTCTAAAAGTCGTATTTTGGCTTTAATTTCAGACAAACATTCTCCAACATTTGGATAATTTTTTATGAAGTTGGTTCTAAGCTTTCAGCTCACATGAGCCATCTTCAGAGAGGTTACAAGGACGTCAACTTAAGAACATCCACCATCAAAGACGATTTTATCTTGTGTTGACATAAAACTTTGCTAAACAAAGATAACAGTTACCAAATAGCAAACGCAGTTCGTAAATTTGTAATGCGGTTCTATGACGTCACACCGCGTAAGAGCTCGAAATGTTAACAGAACCATATATTTAAATGCAATGTAATGTGTTATGACCAGATCTAAACGTGATTTTATTAATTGTGGGTTGTTTGGATTTAATGTACATGGCCTCCAATATCTGAAAGTTCTTTTTACTGTGTGTATGAGTGAGGATTATTGTATTGTTGACTAAAATCTGTCTGATATTACCTGCATGACTATGTTTTTCTAAGAAATGTTGTTTAATTGTACTCTGA
>JBBBDQ010030106.1:0-65000 GCA_037127315.1 Ascarosepion bandense
TTTTTGTCTTTTAAAAAACGCTATTTTTCAAAAACAGAAAATAAATTACGTTTATTTAAGAATACTGGGCAAAATTAGATAAAAAAAATAATAAAGTCTTCTTTGTTAGTCGTTTATAACGAAACATATATAGGGTGTTCTCTCCAAAATTAACATCATTTTGTAGTTTAATAGCAATCATTTATCGCTCAAATGATCTCAAATTTTAACAATGTGGAAAAACAAACTAATCAATATCTCAATGAGAATTTACCAGGAAGATGGATCGGGCGTGTCATTGATAATGACATTGTGCTGTCGAAATGGCTACCATTTTCAAATGACGTGACATCTTGTGATGTTTGTTTTTGTATTCTTTTTCTATGTGTCAATATGAAAGAATAGGTCTACATTCCCCAACTCTTCATACAAGCCTAGAGGAAATTGAGCAGGCGCTGGGGAATGTTCCGCAAAACATGCTAGAACGTGTTTGGCAGGAGCTGGACGATCTACTTGACGTATGTCGTGACACGGGTATTACCCATAGTGAATATTTGTGAAGATTTACGAAATCGGTGATAAAATGTCCTTTTGAATATCTTGTTCACGCTTTTATAGATAAAACTAGCAGTATAGCCCGACGTTGCTCGAGTGTAATGAAAGCTTTAAAACTAATCCATGGTTCTGGAGCTCAGACTCTTTGGATGTTGGCACGAAAGACTAAAAAGCAATAATTGTTTCCAGTTAAAGCGAAACCGTAGACTGAAAGAAAAATGAATGGATGTAAGTCAAATTTTGATTTCCTGATATCGATATCAAATAAGATTTTCGTCGTAAACTGAATTTTGAAGGCTAAATAAGTCCTCTGAGTAAATGGTATCATGGCTGAGACTAAGAACTACAATTATACCTACTTAGAGTCAAACCCGAAGCAAAAATTAAAATAAAAGGGCTGAAAAAAATACAGGCAGATAAACAGACACACACACAAACATCTTGCCTTTTATAAATATATATATATTATCGATTTTCTGCAGTATTGTAAGAACTGCAACCTTGAAACTTCTGAATATCGTTTCTTATATCTTTGTCTCTGAGTGTATGAAATTTAATTAAAATCGAACCACTCCTTCTATGAAACGATTTTTTCGATTATCGATATTTATCGGGGGTACCTCGACACAAAACCTAGCTAAGAACACTCGCAGACGCTTATAGTACAACTGTGTAAATTTTCAAGAAAATCGGTTCAGCCGTTTCAGAGTCTATAGGTAACGGACACACACACGCACACACAAACACACAAAGTTCCATTAATAAATAAGTTTAGATAGATTAACCCTCTTTAATTTCGTTAGTTTAAGAGGTTTTCTTTTTGAGGTTATAGTTGAGTATTTGTGTTCGTGGGACTGGTCAATTGTTTTGTTGTGTTCATTTTATTTTTGAGTGTTTTCTAATTCGTGCTGCTGATTCATCTGTGTTCCATTAAGTAACAAACTTTTCAGTATTACTTCTATCAACGATCTATAGCCATCCCGTTATAGAGCGCATTTACTTTTAGACAGATTTTAGTCAATAACACAATGCTCACTTATACTCGCATTAAAAAGAACCTTGAAATATTGAAGGCCATTTACATTGAATCAAAACAACCCACACTTAATAAGATCGCATTTCAATCTGGTCACAACACGTTACATTGCATTTAGAACCGCATTACAAATTTACGAACTGCGTCTGCTATTCGGTGACTGTTATCGTTGCTTAACAATGTTTTATGTCAACACAAGATAAAATCATCTTTGATGGTCGATGTCTTTATTTTAATGTCCCTGTAATCTCTTTGAAGATGGCTCATGTGAGCCGAAAGCTTAGAACCAGCATAATAAAAAAATATTCAAATGTTGAACAATTTTTGTCTTTATTTTCACCTGAAACTAAAGTCAAAATACGATATTTAGAACGGCTCATGATTAAACATAATAGACATTCATTGTCTGTTATATTTAACAGTATATGTTTAGAATATTATTTGCTGCCTCGATATATATATATATATATATATCCGTGGTCAAGGCGGTACCAGATCAAATGGTATGCTTCCCCTATGTAATAGGGATCGCAGGTTCGAATCCTGCTGGATAGCACACTTTTTCGTAATAAAAATTTATCGTAAATAATCAGACCGGTAGATATAAATATAAAAATACTGTTTAATTAAAAACAGAATATCTACTTAAATACGAGTATCGGTAAAAATAATGTTCAAAATAATTCATTACAAATTGTCGGTTGCTTATAACCAAGTTTCGTTAAAATTCGTTAATTTCCGTAACATTTTTACATATATATATAAGATTCGTATGTGGGCATGAATAAATGTAAATCTATAGGTATGTATAAGCATAAACACAGTTACATTTGTATGTGCATATGTGCGCATGTGTGTATGTGGACATGAGTTTATGGGTGTGTTAATTTATGGGGTTACACATACATGTTTATCCATGGAATTAGAAGTAAGTGTTTAATGACTTCGTGGTCAACATCTTCGCGACTGGTCTGAATACCCCCAAATGAGCTGACGCCAATGCCTCTGTCCTGACTCTTTTTTTTCCTTTTTCTTTTTTCTTATTTTTCTCTTCAGTTAAAAGAAATGCTTGTTCCGGCAAAAATATTGTGTGGTCTTTTTTTTTTTTTAATCGTTTCACCCCAAGCAATGCATTCCACTGCCACTATTGCGCTTGGGGCTACATAGGGGAAGGTAAATAGAAAGAGAGGTTAGATATAGGAAATGTCAGAAGTGGGGTGATAGATAGTTTGGAAGATGGGAAGAGTGTTTGAAAGAATGGGAGCGAGTTAGTGTGTTAGGAGGTGTCTATTGACCTTACATTTAAACTTCTGGAGATTGTAGCCGTCGGGGAAGCAGTCATGTGGAAGGGAATTACAGACCCTCCGCTGTACCTTGTCGAGAAGCCCAAGGAGAATAGCAGGGGCACCCGACCAGATATGGCAACAGTATTCAATGCACGGGCGGATGGTAGATTTATAAATGTGCAGGATAGATTCAGACGGAAAAAACCTCCGAACCCTGCACAGAGAACCGACTTTCATAGCAGCGGATTTAACAATGGATTCGATATAGTCATTCCACTTGAGGTCCGCTGAAAGTGTGAGACCAAGGAGGCGTAGTGTTTTACTCTCTGGGAGGCAAGCCTGGTCCATGCTAAGGGGAGGTAGGTGCGATTGTCTATGATGTTTAATTGATAGTAGCTTCATTTTAGAAGCATTAAAATTTACGAGCCATTTCTTACAACAGTCCACTACGGATTGGAGGTCCTTTCCAAGCTCGGCTGCAAGGTTAGCTTTGTCGCCCACACCAGATTTTTGATCGAGGCGAGAGTAAACTGTGGTGTCATCGGCGTACATACCTACTTGGGATATTATGGTGTCGGGGAGATCATTAATGTAGATCAGAAAGAGTGTAGGACCTAGGATAGAGCCTTGAGGGACACCCGCGTTCGTATGGTAGCTCTGGGAGGCATGTCCGTTTAATACCACTTTCAATGTTCGGTTAGATAGGAATGACTGGATTAGTTCAAACAATTGTCCAGCTATACCATAGCTCCGCAGTTTGCATAGAAGGCCAGCATGCCAAACTCTGTCGAACGCTTTAGAGATATCCAAGGCGACGGTTCGGGCTTCGCCATTCGTGTCGAGTGCCTGGTATATAAACTCGGTGATGGTCGTTAGCATATCGGCAATAGACCTGGTGAAGCGGAAACCATACTGCTTGTCCGAGAGGAGCCTGTGTTCTGTGAGGTGCTGAACGAGCTCGGCGTTGATAATGGCCTCCAACACTTTACCAAATTATCGGAAGAAGGCTGATAGGGCGGTAATTTGCGGGGTCCTAGGGTTCTCCATTGTCTTTGAATATAGGAACTACAGAGGAAGGAAAAGCAGGAAGCAGAGAGGCAGAAGTTGTAGAGCTTAGAAAGGACAGAGGAGAGTTCAGGGGCACATTTCTTTAAGACTATGATTGGGATTACGTCCCCTCCGCTCGCTTTGTGGGGGTCAAGTTTTGAGATTATCTTAGAGACAAGCGAGAGTGTAATGTGGACGTCATTCAGTTTAGCCTCAGTTCTAGGTGATAAGTCGGGTGTAAAAACCCCAGACGAGTCCAGACTCGAATTGTTCGAGAATCTCCGTGCAAAGCATTCAGTCTTGTCCGCTGAGGAGGTGAGGACCTCAAAATTATTGATTAGTGGGGGTATTTTGGACTTGCTCTTGTTAAGTACTCTTTTACAGAGTCGCCAGTAGTCTTTGGCGCCGAACTTAGCGGATGTTTCATTCTCGCAGCAAACAACGTCTTAGCTTCGTTAAGTATCTTTTTACACTTATTACGAGCTGAAGTGTAAAGGCGCCTGTTTTGGTCCGACGAGTAGCTACGGTAGAGTCGGAAGAAATTATTCCGGTGGGCAATGGCGGCCGAGCAAGCAGGCGATAACCATGGAGACGAATGAGACTTAAGCAGAAATTTCCTGGCAGGGATGAAGGCATCGATGCCAGCCTTAACCCAGGAGGAGACCTTGGATGCACATTCTTCGATGGGAAGACTAAAAACGTTGTTCCATGGGACGTCACAGAGGAAGTGTCGGAACGAATCCCAGTCTGCACTTTGGTAGCAGTAGTATATTCTACTGGTCTGGGTTTCTTGGGTCGGGTGGGAGAGGAATGAAATGTTGACGGAAACTACGGTGTGGGCAAAGTTCCCGAGTGGGCAGAGTTGTTTGGTAGTGCAAGAGTCTAGGATGGAAGTGAAGCAGAGATCTAGTAGTGAGTCCCTTCCGTTAATGAAATGAGCTAATTTATCTAATTGAAATGAATTATAATTTATAACCAATTTAAATGAGGTGTTGAGTTTTCCTTTATAAATATAATATTGCTTTGGATAACATCCACTGAGCTCTCTATATAGATATAACACTTAATATAAAATATTAAGTTGATCTTGTTGAATTATACTCGCCGTTTACGGACTGGCATAATAGAATTTACCTAGCAGGCCGACTCGCTTTGATATTTGGGAAAAGCAGAGAATTGAAGAATGAATCTTAATTCAAATTTCCTGTGTTAAACTGTGAGGTATTTTCCGTTTGTTTTTTTTTTTTTTTTTTGTTTTTATATATATCTATGTTTTTTGTTACTCCCCCCTTTTTGGAGTTCATGCTTCATTTAGGAGGAAAAAAAAAAGTTTGAAATTTATATTTATTCTGTTATGCGAAACTACTTTGTGGGGTATCGCTTGTATTACGGCTCCATGCCGTGTTGTTCTTTGAATGGGGAATTTTACCTAGCAGGCCGACTCGCTTTGATATTTGGGAAAAGCAAGGAATTGAAGAATGAATCTTAATTCAAATTTCCTGTGTTAAACTGTGAGGTATTTTCCGTTTGTTTTTTTTTTTTTTTTTTTTGTTTTTATATATATCTATGTTTTTGTTCTCCCCCCCCCCCTTTTTGGAGTTCATGCTTCATTTAGGAGGAAAAAAAAAGTTTGAAATTTATATTTATTCTGTTATGCGAAGCTACTTTGGCCAAGTTATCAGCAGCCATTACAGCTCCATGCCACGTGTTGTTCTTTGAATGGGAATTTACCTAGCAGGCCGACTCGCTTTGATATTTGGGAAAAGCAAGAATTGAAGAATGAATCTTAATTCAAATTTCCTGTGTTAAACTGTGAGGTATTTTCCGTTTGTTTTTTTTTTTTTTTTGTTTTTATATATATCTATGTTTTGTTCTCCCCCCCCCCTTTTTGGAGTTCATGCTTCATTTAGGAGGAAAAAAAAAAGTTTGAAATTTATATTTATTCTGTTATGCGAAGCTACTTTGGCCAAGTTATCGCCCAGCCATTACAGCTCCGTACCACGTGTTGTTCTTTGAATGAGGAATTTACCTAGCCAGGCCGACTCGCTTGATATTTGGGAAAAGCAAGAAGTCAGAATGAATCTTAATTCAAATTTCCTGTAGTTAAACTGTGAAATTATTTTCCGTTTGTTTTTTTTTTTTTTTTTTGTTTTTATATATATCTATGTTTTTTTGTTCTCCCCCCCTTTTTGGGTTCATGCTTCATTTAGGAGGAAAAAAAAAGTTTGGAACATATTTGTTCTGTTATGCGAAGCTACTTTGGCCAAGTTATCAGCAGCCATTACAGCTCCATGCCACGTGTTGTTCTTTGAATGGGAATTTACCTAGCAGGCCGACTCGCTTTGATATTTGGGAAAAGCAAGAATTGAAGAATGAATCTTAATTCAGAATTTCCTGCTAAACTGTGTGAGGTATTTTCCGTTTGTTTTTTTTTTTTTTTTTGTTTTTATATATATCTATGTTTTGTTCTCCCCCCCTTTTTGGAGTTCATGCTTCCATTTGGGAGGAAAAAAAAAAGTTTGAAATTTATATTTATTCTGTTATGCGAAGCTACTTTGGCAAAGTTATCAGCAGCCATTACAGCTCCATGCCACGTGTTGTTCTTTGAATGGGAATTTACCTAGCAGGCCGACTCGCTTTGATATTTGGGAAAAGCAAGAATTGAAGAATGAATCTTAATTCAAATTTCCTGTGTTAAACTGTGAGGTATTTTCCGTTTGTTTTTTTTTTTTTTTTTGTTTTTATATATATCTATGTTTTTGTTCTCCCCCCCTTTTGGAGTTCATGCTTCGGTTGGGAGGAAAAAAAAAAAAAAAAAAAGTTTGAAATTTATATTTGATACTGTTATGCAGAAGCTACTTTGGCTGGAATTATCAGCAGCCATTACAGCTCCATGCCACGTGTTGTTCTTTGAATAGGAATTTACCTAGCAGGCCGACTCGCTTTGATATTTGGGAAAAGCAAGAATTGAAGAATGAATCTTAATTCAAATTTCCTGTGTTAAACTGTGAGGTATTTTCGTTTGTTTTTTTTTTTTTTTTTTTTTTTGTTTTTATATATATCTATGTTTTTGTTCTCCCCCCCCCCTTTTTGGGTTCATGCTTCATTTAGGAGGAAAAAAAAAAAAAAAAAGTTTGAAATTTATATTCTGTTATGCAAGCTACTTTGGCCAAGTTATCCAGCAGCCATTACAGCTCGCTACCACGTGTTGTTCTTTGAATGGGAATTTACCTAGCAGAGCCGACTCGCTTTGATATTTGGGAAAAGCAAGAATTGAAGAATGAATCTTAATTCAAATTTTCTGTGTTAAACTGTGAGGTGTTTTCCGTTTGTTTTTTTTTTTTTTTTTTGTTTATATATATCTATGTTTTTGTTCTCCCCCCCCCTTTTGGGGTTCATGCTTCATTTTAGGAGGAAAAAAAAAAAAAAAAGTTTGAAATTTATATTTATTCTGTTATGCGAAGCTACTTTGGCCAAGTTATCCTTGGCTTCCTTCTGACTCCATGCCACGTGTTGTTCTTTGAATGGGAATTTGCCACCTGTGAGCCGACTCGCTTTGATATTTGGAAAAGCAAGAATTGAGAATGAATCTTAATTCAAATTTCCTGTGTTAAACTGTGAGGTATTTTCCGTTTGTTTTTTTTTTTTTTTTTTTTTTGTTTTTATATATATCTATGTTTTGTTCTCCCCCCCCCCCCTTTTTGGAGTTCATGCTTCATTGGGAGAAAAAAAAAAAAAAAAAAAAAGTTTGAGGTATATTTATTCTGTTATGCGAAGCTACTTTGGCCAAGTTATCGGCAGCCATTACAGCTCCATGCCACGTGTTGTTCTTTGAATGGGAATTTACCTAGCAGGCCGACTCGCTTTGATATTTGGGAAAAGCAAGAATTGAAGAATGAATCTTAATTCAAATTTCCTGTGTTAAACTGTGAAATTATTTTCCGTTTGTTGTTTTTTTTTTTTTTTTTTTTTGTTTTATATATATCTGTGTTTTTTGTTCTCCCCCCCCTTTTGGAGTTCATGCTTCCTTCATTTAGGAGGAAAAAAAAAAAAAAAAAAAAGTTTTGAAATTTATATTTATTCTGTTATGCGAAGCTACTTTGGCCAAGTTATATTGTGTTACAGCTCCATGCCACGTGTTTGTTCTTTGAATGGGAATTTACCTAGCAGGCCGACTCGCTTTGATATTTGGGAAAAGCAAGAATTGAAGAATGAATCTTAATTCAAATTTCCTGTGTTAAACTGTGAGGTATTTTCCGTTTGTTTTTTTTTTTTTTTGTTTTTATATATATCTATGTTTTTGTTCTCCCCCCCCCTTTTTGGAGTTCATAGCTTCATTTTAGGAGGAAAAAAAAAAAAAAGTTTCAAAATTTATATTTATTCTGTTATGCAGAGCTACTTTGGCCAAGTTATCCTTGTCATTACAGCTCCATGCCACGTGTTGTTCTTTGAATGGGAATTTACCTAGCAGGCCGACTCGCTTTGATATTTGGGAAAAGCAAGAATTGAAGAATGAATCTTAATTCAAATTTCCTGTGTTAAGCTGTGAGGTATTTTTCCGTTTGTTTTTTTTTTTTTTTTTTTTTTTTTTTTTTATATATCTATGTTTTTGTTCTCCCCCTTTTTTGGAGTTCATGCTTCATTTAGGAGGAAAAAAAAAAAAAAAAAAAGTTTGAAATTTATATTTATTCTGTTAACACGAAGCTACTTTGGCCAAGTTATCAGCAGCCATTACAGCTCCATGCCACGTGTTGTTCTTTGAATGGGAATTTACCTAGCAGGCCGACTCGCTTTGATATTTGGGAAAAGCAGAATTGAAGAATGAATCTTAATTCAAATTTCCTGTGTTAAACTGTGAGGTATTTTCCGTTTGTTTTTTTTTTTTTTTTTTTGTTTTTATATATATCTATGTTTTGTTCTCCCCCTCCCCTTTTTGGAGTTCATGCTTCATTTGGGAGAAAAAAAGGATTTGAAAATTATATTTATTCTGTTATGCGAAGCTACTTTGGCCAAGTTATCAGCAGCCATTACAGCTCCATGCCACGTGTTGTTCTTTGAATGGGAATTTACCTAGCAGGCCGACTCGCTTTGATATTTGGGAAAAGCAAGAATTGAAGAATGAATCTTAATTCAAATTTCCTGTGTTAAACTGTGAGGTATTTTCCGTTTTGTTTTTTTTTTTTTTTTTTTTGTTTTTATATATATCTATGTTTTTGTTCTCCCCCCCCCCCCCTTTTTGGAGTTCATGCTTCATTTAGGAAAAAAAAAAAAAAGTTTGAAATTATATTTATTCTGTTATGCGAAGCTACTTTGGCCAAGTTATCAGCAGCCATTACAGCTCCATGCCACGTGTTGTTTGTTCTTTGAATGGGAATTTACCTAGCAGGCCGACTCGCTTTGATATTTGGGAAAAGCAAGAATTGAAGAATGAATCTTAATTCAAATTTCCTGTGTTAAACTGTGAGGTATTTTCCGTTTGTTTTTTTTTTTTTTTTTTTTGTTTTTATATATATCTATGTTTTTGTTCTCCCCCCCTTTTTGGAGTTCATGCTTCATTTAGGAGGAAAAAAAAAAAAAAAAAGTTTGAAATTTATATTTATTCTGTTATACCCGAAGCTACTTTGGCCAAGTTATCAACGGCCATTGCTGGCTCCATGCCACGTGTTGTTCTTTGAATGGGAATTTACCTAGCAGGCCGACTCGCTTTGATATTTGGGAAAAAGCAAAAAATTGAAATGAATCTTAATTCAAATTTGCAATGTTAAACTGGGGAGTATTCCATTTGTTTTTTTTTTTTTTTGTTTTTATATATATCTATGTTTTTGTTCTCCCCCCCCTTTTTTGGAGTTCATGCTTCATTTTAGGAGGAAAAAAAAAAAAAGTTTGAAATTTATATTTATTCTGTTATGCGAAGCTACTTTGGCCAAGTTATCAGCAGCCGGCTTCTGGCTCCATGCCACGTGTTGTTCTGATAGAATTTACCTAGCAGGCCGACTCGCTGATATTTGGGAAAAGCAAGAATTGAAGAATGAATCTTAATTCAAATTTCCTGTGTTAAACTGTGAGGTATTTTCCGTTGTTTTTTTTTTTTTTGTTTTTATATATATCTATGTTTTTGTTCTCCCCCCCCTTTTGGAGTTCATGCTTCCATTTAGGAGGAAAAAAAAAAAAAAGTTTGAGGTTATATTTATTCTGTTATGCGAAGCTACTTTGTGAAGTTATCAGCAGCAAATACAGCTCCCTTACGTGTTGTTCTTTGAATGGGAATTTACCTAGCAGGCCGGCCTCGCTTTGATGTTTGGGAAAAGCAAGAATTGAAGAATGAATCTTAATTCAAATTTCCTGTGTTAAACTGTGAGGTATTTTCCGTTTGTTTTTTTTTTTTTTTTTTTGTTTTTATATATCTATATGTTTGTTCTCCCCCCCCCTTTTGGAGTTCATGCTTCATTTAGGAGGAAAAAAAAAAAAAAAAGTTTGAAATTTATATTTATTCTGTTATGCGAAGCTACTTTTGGCCAAGTTATCAGCAGCCATTACAGCTCCATGCCACGTGTTGTTCTTTGAATGAATTTCTAGCAGGCCGACTCGCTTTGATATTTGGGAAAAGCAAGAAATTGAAGAATAAGATCTTAATTCAAATTTCTGTTAAACTGTGAGGTATTTTCCGTTTGTTTTTTTTTTTTTTTTTTGTTTTTATATATATCTATGTTTTTGTTCTCCCCCCCCCCCTTTTTGGAGTTCATGCTTCATTTGGGAAAAAAAAAAAAAAAAGTTTGAAATTATATTCATTATGACTATGCGAAGCTACTTTGGCCAAGTTATCCTTGGCCAATACAGCTCATGTACATGTTGTTCTTTGAATGAAATTTACCTAACGGTAACTCCTTTGATATTTGGGAAAAGCAAGAAATTGAAGAATGAATCTTAATTCAAATTTCCTGTGTTAAACTGTGAGGTATTTTCCGTTTGTTTTTTTTTTTTTTTTTTGTTTTTATATATCTATGTTTGTTCTCCCCCTTTTTGGGTTATTGCTTCATTTAGGAGAAAAAAAAAAAAAAAGTTTGAAATTTATATTTATTCTGTTATGCGAAGCTACGTAAGTTATCAGCAGCCATTACAGCTCCATGCACGTGTTTAATTTCTTGAATGAATTTACCTAGCAGGCCGACTCATGATATTTGGGGGCTTAAAATTGAAATGAATCTTAATTCAAATTTCCTGTGTTAAACTGTGAGGTATTTTCCGTTTGTTTTTTTTTTTTTTTTTTTTTTATATATATCTGTTTTGTTCTCCCCCTTTTGGGTTACATACTTCATTTGGGAGGAAAAAAAAAAAAAAAGGTTTAAAATTTATATTTATTCTATTGTACAGAAGCTTCTTGGCCAAAGTTATCAGCAGCCATTACAGCTCCATGCCACGTGTTCTTGGATGGGAATTTACCTATGTGGGCAAACTCCTTTTGATATTTGAGAAAAAGCAAAAATTGAAGAATAGATCATATTCAAATTTCCTGTATTTAAACTGTGAGAGTGTTTTCCGTTTGTTTTTTTTTTTTTTTGTTTATATATATCTATGTTTTTGTTCTCCCCCCCCTTTTGGAGTTCATGCTTCATTGGAAAAAAAAAAGTTTGAAATTTATCTTTATTCTGTTATGCAGAAGCTGCTTTGTGAAGTTATCAACCTTCATTACAGCTCCATGCCACGTGTTGTTCTTTAAGAGATGAGACCCCACAACGGAGCCGACTCGCTGATATTTGGGAAAAGCAAGAATTGAAAGAATGAATCTTAATTCAAATTTCATATATTCTTCATGGGTATTTTCCGTTTGTTTTTTTTTTTTTTTGTTTTTATATATATCTATGTTTTGTTCTCCCCCCCCCCCTTTTTGGAGTTCTGTGCTTCATTTGGGAGGAAAAAAAAAAAAAAAAGTTTTGAAATTTATATTCTGTTATGCGAAGCTACTTTGGCCAAGTTATCAGCAGCCATTACAGCTCCATGCCACGTGTTGTTCTTTGAATGGGAATTTACCCTAGCAGGCCGACTCGCTTTGATATTTGGGAAAAGCAAAATTGAGAATAGTCTTAATTCAAATTTCCTGTGTTAAACTGTGAGGTATTTTCCGTTTGTTTTTTTTTTTTTTTTTTTTTGTTTTTATATATATCTATGTTTTTGTTCTCCCCCCCCTTTTTGGAGTTCATAGCATTTAGGAGGAAAAAAAAAAAAAAAAGTTTGAAATTTATATTTATTCTGTTATGCGAAGCTACTTTGGCCAAGTTATCAGCAGCCATTACAGCTCCATGCCACGTGTTGTTCTTTGAATGGGAATTTGCACAGGCCGACTCGCTTTAAATGTTGGGAAAAGCAAGAATTGAAATGAATCTTAATTCAAATTTCCTGTGTTAAACTGTGAGGTATTTTCCGTTTGTTTTTTTTTTTTTTTTGTTTTTATATATATCTATGTTTTTGTTCTCCCCCCCCCTTTTGGAGTTCATGCTTCCCGTTGGGAGGAAAAAAAAAAAAAAAAAAAGTTTGAAATTTATGTTTATTCTGTTGTGAAGCTACTTTGGCCAAGTTATCTGGCAACTTCGTACAGCTCATGCACATGTTACATTTCTTTGAATGGGAATTTACCTAACTTAGGCCGACTCGCTTTGATATTTGGGAAAAGCAAGAATTGAAGAATGAATCTTAATTCAAATTTCCTGTGTTAAACTGTGAGGTATTTTCCGTTTGTTTTTTTTTGTTTTGTTTTTATATATATCTATGTTTTTGTTCTCCCCCTTTTTGGAGTTCATGCTTCATTTTAGGAGGAAAAAAAAAAAAAAAGTTTGAAATTTATATTTATTCTGTTATGCGAAGCTACTTTGGCCAAGTTATCAGCAGCCATTACAGCTCCAACACCACGTGTTGTTCTTTGAATGGGAATTTACCTAGCAGGCCGACTCGCTTTGATATTTGGGAAAAGCAAGAATTGAAGAATGAATCTTAATTCAAGTTTCCTGTGTTAAGCTGTGAGGTATTTTCCGTTTGTTTTTTTTTTTTTTTTTGTTTTTATATATATCTATGTTTTTGTTCTCCCCCCCCCTTTTTGGAGTTCATGCTTCATTTAGGAGAAAAAAAAAAAGAAAAAAAAAGTTTGAAATTTATGTTATTCTGTTATGCGAAGCTACTTTGGCCAAAGTTATCTGGCAGCCATTACAGCTCCATACCGTGTTGTTCTTTGAATAGAATTTACCTAGCAGGCCGACTCGCTTTGATATTTGGGAAAAACGAAATTGAAGAATGAATCTTAATTCAAATTTCCTGTGTTAAACTGTGAGGTATTTTCCGTTTGTTTTTTTTTTTTTTTTGTTTTTATATATATCTATGTTTTTGTTCTCCCCCCCCCCCTTTTTGGAGTTCATGCTTCATTTGGGAGGAAAAAAAAAAAAAAAAAAAAGTTTGAAATTTATATTTATTCTGTTATGCGAAGCTACTTTGGCCAAGTTATCATGGCCATTACAACTCCATGCCACGTGTTGTTCTTTGAATGTGAATTACCTAGCAGGCCGACTCGCTTTGATATTTGGGAAAAGCAAGAATTGAAGAATGAATCTTAATTCAAATTTCCTGTGTTAAACTGTGAGGTATTTTCCGTTTGTTTTTTTTTTTTGTTTTTATATATATCTATGTTTTGTTCTCCCCCTTTTTGAGTTCATGCTTCATTTAGGAGGAAAAAAAAAAAAAAGTTTGAAATTTATATTTATTCTGTTATGCGAAGCTACTTTGGCTTAGATTATCAGCAGCCATTACAGCTCCATGCCAAAGTATTTGTTCTTTGGATAGGAATTTACCTAGCAGGCCGACTCGCTTTGATGTTTGGAAAAGCAAGAATTGAAGAATGAATCTTAATTCAAATTTCCTGTGTTAAACTGTGAGGTATTTTCCGTTTGTTTTTTTTTTTTTTTGTTTTTTTATATATATCTATATTTTTGTTCTCCCCCCCCCCTTTTTGGAGTTCATGCTTCATTTAGGAGGAAAAAAAAAAAAAAAAAAAAAGTTGCAAATTATATTTATTCTGTTATGCAGGCTTACTTTGGCCAAGTTATCAACAGCCATTACACAGCTCCATGCCACGTGTTCTTCATGGATAGAATTTACCCACAGCGAATGACTGTTTGATATTTGGGAAAGCAGAATTGAAGAATGAATCTTAATTCAAATTTCCTGTATTTAAACTGAGGTATTTTCATTTTTTTTTTTTTTTTTTTTTTTGTTTTTATATATATCTATGTTTTGTTCTCCCCCCCCTTTTTTTGGAGTTCATGCTTCATTTAAGGAGGAAAAAAAAAAAAAAAAAGTTTGAGAATTTATATTTTATTCATATGCAAGAAGCTACTTTGGCCAAGTTATCAATGGCCATTGCAGCTCCATGCCACGTGTTGTTCTTTGAATAGAATTTACCTAGCAGGCCGACTCGCTTTGATATTTGGAAAAGCAGAAATTGAAGAATGAATCTGAATTTAAAATTTCCTGTGTTAAACTGTGAGGTATTTTCCGTTTGTTTTTTTTTGTTTTTTTGTTTTTATATATATCTGTCATTTTGTTCTCCCCCCCTTTTTGGAGTTCATGCTTCATTTAGGGAAAAAAAAAAAAAAAGTTTGAAATTATATTTATTCTGTTATGCAGAGAAGCTACTTTGGCCAAGTTATCAGCAGCCATTACGGCTCATACACGTGTTGTTCTTTGAATGGGAATTTACCTAGCAGGCCGACTCGCTTTTGATATTTGGGAAAAGCAAGAATTGAAGAATAGATCTTAATTCAAATTTCCTGTGTTAAACTGTGAGGTATTTTCCGTTTGTTTTTTTTTTTTTTTTTGTTTTTATATATATCTATGTTTTTGTTCTCCCCCCCCCCTTTTTGAGTTTCATGCTTCATTTAGGAGGAAAAAAAAAAAAAAAGTTTGAAATTTATATTTATTCTGTTATGCGAAGCTACTTTGGCCAAGTTATCAGCAGCCATTTAGCTCCATGCCACGTGTTGTTCTTTGAATAGGAATTTACCTAGCAGGCCGACTCGCTTTGATATTTGGGAAAAGCAAGAATTGAAGAATGAATCTTAATTCAAATTTCCTGTGTTAAACTGTGAGGTATTTTCCGTTTTGTTTTTTTTTTTTTGTTTTTATATATATCTATGTTTTGTTCTCCCCCCCCCCCTTTTTGGAGTTCATGCTTCATTTTAGGAGGAAAAAAAGAAAAAAGTTTGAAATTTATATTTATTCTGTTATGCAAGCTACTTTGGCCAAGTTATCAGCAGCCATTACAGCTCCATACCGTGTTGTTCTTTGGATAGGAATTTACCTAGCAGGCCGACTCGCTTTGATATTTGGGAAAAGCAAAGGTGAAGAATGAATCTTAATTCAAATTTCCTGTGTTAAACTGTAGAGTATTTTCCGTTTGTTTTTTTTTTTTTTGTTTTTATATATATCTATGTTTGTTCTCCCCCCCTTTTTGGAGTTCATGCTTCATTTAGGAGGAAAAAAAAAAAAAAAGTTTGAAAATTTATATTTATTCTGTTATGCGAAGCTACTTTGGCCAAGTTATCAGCAGCCATTACAGCTCCATGCCACGTGTTGTTCTTTGAATGGGAATTTACCTAGCAGGCCGACTCGCTTTGATATTTGGGAAAAGCTAAAAATTGAAGAATGAATCTTAATTCAAATTTCCTGTGTTAAACTGTGAGGTATTTTCCGTTTGTTTTTTTTTTTTTTTTGTTTTTATATATATCTATGTTTTTGTTCTCCCCCCTTTTTGGAGTTCATGCTTCATTTGGGAGGAAAAAAAAAAAAAAAGTTTGAAATTTATATTTATTCTGTTATGCGAAGCTACTTTGGCAAGTTATCAAGCAGCCATTACAGCTCCATACCACGTGTTGTTTCTTGAATGGGAATTTTCTTGGGCCGACTCGCTTTTGATATTTGGGAAAAGCAAGAATTGAAGAATGAATCTTAATTCAAATTTCCTGTGTTAAACTGTGAGGTATTTTCCGTTTGTTTTTTTTTTGTTTTTATATATATCTATGTTTTTGTTCTCCCCCCCCCCCCTTTTTGGAGTTCATGCTTCATTTAGGAGGAAAAAAAAAAAAAAAAGTTTGGGGTATATTTATTCTGTTATGCAAGCTACTTTGTGAAGTTATCAGCCATTACAGCTCCATGCCACGTGTTGTTCTTTGAATGGGAATTTACCTAGCAGGCCGACTCGCTTTGATATTTGGGAAAAGCAAGAATTGAAAGAATGAATCTTAATTCAAATTTCCTGTGTTAAACTGTGAGGTATTTTCCGTTTGTTTTTTTTTTTTGTTTTTATATATATCTATGTTTTTGTTCTCCCCCCCCCCCTTTTTGGAGTTCATGCTTCATTTAGGAGGAAAAAAAAAAAAAAAAAGTTTGAAATTTATATTTATTCTGTTATGCGAAGCTACTTTAGCCAAGTTATCAGCAGCCATTAGCTCCATGCCACGTGTTGTTCACGAATGGGAATTACCTAGCAGGCCGACTCGCTGATATTTGGGAAAGCAAGAATTGAAAGAATGAATCTTAATTCAATTTCTGTGTTAAACTGTGAGGTATTTTCCGTTTGTTTTTTTTTTTGTTTTTATATATATCTATGTTTTTGTTCTCCCCCCTTTTTGGAGTTCATGCTTCATTTAGGAGGAAAAAAAAAAAAAAAGTTTGAAGTTATATTTATTCTGTTATGCGAAGCTACTTTGGCCAAGTTATCAGCAGCCATTACAGCTCCATGCCACGTGTTCTTTGAATGGGAATTTACCTAGCAGGCCGACTCGCTTTGATATTTGGGAAAAGCAAGGTGAAAATGAATCTTAATTCAAATTTCCTGTGTTAAACTGTGAGGTATTTTCCGTTTGTTTTTTTTTTTTTTGTTTTTATATATATCTATGTTTTTTGTTCTCCCCCCTTTTTGGAGTTCGTAGCCATTTAGGAGGAAAAAAAAAAAAAAAAAGTTTGAAATTTATATTTATTCTGTTATGCAGAAAGCTACTTTGGCCAAGTTATCAGCAGCCATTACAGCTCCGTACCACGTGTTGTTCTTTAAGATAGAATTTACCTAGCAGGCCGACTCGCTTTGATATTTGGGAAAAGCAAGAATTGAAAAGTGAATCTTCATTCAAATTTCCTGTGTTAAACTGTGAGGTATTTTCCGTTTGTTTTTTTTGTTTTTATATATCTATGTTTTTGTTCTCCCCCCCCCCCTTTTTGGAAGTTCATGCTTCATTTGGGAGGAAAAAAAAAAAAAAAAAAAAAGTTTGAAATTTATATTTATTCTGTTATGCAAGCTAGCACAGCCAAGTTATCAGCAGCCATTACAGCTCCATGCCACGTGTTGTTCTTTGAATGGGAATTTACCTAGCAGGCCGACTCGCTTTGATATTTGGGAAAAGCAAGAATTGAAGAATGAATCTTAATTCAAATTTCCTGTGTTAAACATGGTATTTTCCGTTTGTTTTTTTTTGTTTTTATATATATCTATGTTTTTGTTCTCCCCCCCCTTTTTGAGGTTCGTAGCCCACCATTTGGGAGGAAAAAAAAAAAAGTTTGAAATTTATATTTGTTCCTGACATGCGAAGCTACTTTGGCAAGTTATCAGCAGCCATTGCAGCTCCATGCCACGTGTTGTTCTTTGAATGGGAATTTACCTAACGAGCCGACTCGCTTTGATATTTGGAAAAAGCAAGAATTGAAGAATAGATCTTAATTCAAATTTCCTGTGTTAAACTGTGAGGTATTTTCCGTTTGTTTTTTTTTTTGTTTTTATATATCTATGTTTTGTTCTCCCCCCCCCTTTTTGGAGTTCATGCTTCATTTAGGAGGGAAAAAAAAAAAAAAAAAAAAAGTTTGAAATTTATATTTATTCTGTTATGCGAAGCTACTTTGGCCAAGTTATCGCTTACAGCCATTACAGCTCCATGCCACGTGTTTGTTCTTTGAATGGGAATTTACCTAGCAGGCCGACTCGCTTTTGATATTTGGGAAAAGCAAGAAATTGAAGAATGAATCTTAATTCAAATTTCCTGTGTTAAACTGTGAAATTATTTTCCGTTTGTTTTTTTTTTTTTGTTTTTATATATATATCTATATGTTTTTTTTTGTTCTCCCCCCCCCTTTTGGAGTTCATGCTTCATTTAGGAGGAAAAAAAAAAAAGTTTGAGAATTTATATTTATTCTGTTATGCGAAGCTACTTTGGCCAAGTTATCAGCAGCCATTACAGCTCCATACCACGTGTTGTTCTTTGAATGGGAATTTACCTAGCAGGCCGACTCGCTTTGATATTTGGGAAAAGCAAGAATTGAAGAATGGACTTAATTCAAATTTCCTGTGTTAAATTGTGAGGTATTTTCCGTTTGTTTTTTTTTTTTTTTTTTGTTTTTATATATATATCTACTATGTTTTTATTTCTCCCCCCCCCCCCTTTTTGGAGTTCATGCTTCATTTGGGAGGAAAAAAAAAAAAAAGTTTGAAATTTTATATTTATTCTGTTATGCAGAAGCTACTTTGGCCAAGTTATCGGCAGCCATTACAGCTCCATGCCACGTGTTGTTCTTTGGAGGCTGAATTTACCTAGCGAGCCGACTCGCTTTGATATTTGGGAAAAGCAAGAATTGAAGAATGAATCTTAATTCAAATTTTCTGTGTTAACAACTGCTTGAGGTATTTTCCGTTTGTTTTTTTTTTTTTTTTTTATATATATCTATGTTTTTTTGTTCTCCCCCCCCCTTTTTGGAGTTTCGTACTTCATTTAAGGAGGAAAAAAAAAAAAAAAAGTTTGAAATTTATATTTATTCTGTTATGCAAGCTACTTTGGCCAAGTTATCAGCAGCCATTACAGCTCCATGCCACGTGTTGTTCTTTGAATAGAATTTTACCTAGCAGGCCGACTCGCTTTGATGTTTTGCAGAAGAAAAACAAGAGGTGAAGAATGAATCTTAATTCAAATTTCCTGTGTTAAACTGTGAGGTATTTTCCGTTTGTTTTTTTTTTTGTTTTTATATATGTCTATGTTTTGTTCTCCCCCCCCTTTTTTGGAGTTCATGCTTCATTTAGGAGAAAAAAAAAGAAAAAAGTTTTGAAATTTATATTTATTCTGTTATGCAGAAGCCTAGCACGGCCAAGTTATCAGCAGCCATTACAGCTCCATGCCACGTGTTGTTCTTTGAATGGGAATTTACCTAGCAGGCCGACTCGCTTTGATATTTGGGAAAAGCAAGAATTGGAAAAGAATGAATCTTAATTCGATTTCCTGTGTTAAACTGTGAGGTATTTTCCGTTTGTTTTTTTTTTTTTTTTTTTTTATATATATCTATGTTTTTGTTCTCCCCCCCCCCCCCCTTTTTGGAGTTCATGCTTCATTTAGGAGGAAAAAAAAAGTTTGAAATTTATATTTATTCTGTTATGCGAAGCTACTTTGGCCAAGTTATCAGCGACCATTACAGCTCCATGCCACGTGTTGTTCTTTGAATGAGGAATTTACCTAGCAGGCCGACTCGCTTTGATGTTTAGGAAAAGCAAGAATTGAAGAATGAATCTTAATTCAAATTTCCTGTGTTAAACTGTGAGGGTATTTTCCGTTTGTTTTGTTTTTATGTATATCTATGTTTTTGTTCTCCCCCCCCCCCTTTTGGAGTTCATGCTTCATTTAGGAGGAAAAAAAAAAAAAAGTTTGAAATTTATATTTATTCTGTTATGCGAAGCTACTTTGGCCAAGTTATCAGCAGCCATTACAGCTCCATGCCGTGTTGTTCTTTGAATGAGGAATTTACCCCTGAGCCGACTCGCTTTTGATATTTGGGAAAAACAAGAATTGAAAGAATGAATCTTAATTCAAATTTCCTGTGTTAAACTGTGAGGTATTTTCCGTTTGTTTTTTTTTTGTTTTTATATATCTATGTTTTGTTCTCCCCCTTTTGGAGTTCATGCTTCATTTAGGAGGAAAAAAAAAAAAAAAGTTTGGAAATTTATATTTATTCTGTTATGCGAAGCTACTTTGGCCAAGTTATCAGCAGCCGTACAGCTCCATGCCACGTGTTGTTCTTTGAATGGGAATTTACCTAGCAGGCCGACTCGCTTTGTTATTTGGGAAAAGCAAAGAATTGAAGAAATGAATCTTAATTCAAATTTCCTGTGTTAAACTGTGAGGGTATTTTCCGTTTGTTTTTTTTTTTTTGTTTTTTTATATATATCTATGTTTTGTTCTCCCCCCACTTTTTGAGTTCATGCTTCACATTTAGGAGGAAAAAAAAAAAAAAAAAAGTTTAGAGTTATATTTATTCTGTTATGCGAAGCTACTTTGGCCAAGTTATCAGCAGCCATTACAGCTCCATGCCACGTGTTGTTCTTTGAATGAAATTTACCTAGCAGGCCGACTCGCTTTGATATTTGGGAAAAGCAAGAATTGAAGAATGAATCTTAATTCAAATTTCTGTGTTAAACTGTGAGGTATTTTCCGTTTGTTTTTTTTTTTTTGTTTTTATATATATCTATGTTTTTGTTCTCCCCCCCCCCTTTTTGGAGTTCATGCTTCATTTAGGAGGAAAAAAAAAAAAAAAAAAGTTTGAAATTTATATTTATTCTGTTATGCGAAGCTACTTTGGCCAAGTTATCCAGCAGCCATTACAGCTCCATGCCACGTGTTGTTCTTTGAATGGGAATTTACCTATGAGCCGACTCGCTTTTGATATTTGGGAAAAGCAAGAATTGAAAGAATGAATCTTAATTCAAATTTCCTGTGTTAAACTGTGAGGTATTTTCCCGTTTGTTTTTTTTTTTTTTTTTTTTTTTGTTTTTATATATATCTATGTTTTGTTCTCCCCCCCCCCCTTTTTGGAGTTCATGCTTCATTTAGGAGGAAAAAAAAAAAAAAAAAGTTTGAAATTTATATTTATTCTGTTATGCGAAGCTACTTTGGCCAAGTTATCCAGCAGCCATTACAGCTCCATGCCACGTGTTGTTGTTCTTTGAATAGAATTTACCTAGCAGGCCGACTCGCTTTGATATTTGGGAAAAGCAAATTGAAAATGAATCTTAATTCAAATTTCCTGTGTTAAACTGTGAGGTATTTTCCGTTTGTTTTTTTTTTTTTTGTTTTTATATATATCTATGTTTTTGTTCTCCCCCCCTTTTTGAGTTCGTACTTCATTTTAGGAGGAAAAAAAAAAAAAAAAAGTTTGAAATTGTATTTATTCTGTTATGCGAAGCTACTTTGGCCAAGTTATCAGCAGCCATTACAGCTCCATGCCACGTGTTGTTCTTTGAATGGGAATTTACCTAGCAGGCCGACTCGCTTTGATATTTAGGAAAAGCAAGGAGTGAAGATAGATCTTAATTCAAATTTCCTGTGTTAAACTGTAGGGTATTTTCCGTTTGTTTTTTTGTTTTTTTTGTTTTTATATATATCTATTGTTTTTGTTCTCCCCCCCCTTTTTGGAGTTCATGCTTCATTTAGGAGGAAAAAAAAAAAAAAAAGTTTGAAATTTATATTTATTCTGTTATGCAGCTACTTTGGCCAAAGTTATCCAGCAGCCATTACAGCTCCATGCCACGTGTTGTTCTTTGAATGGGAATTTACCTAGCAGGCGGAAAGCTCGCTTTGATATTTGGGAAAAGCAAGAATTGAAATGGAATCTTAATTCAGAATTTCCTGTGTTAAACTGTGAGGTATTTTCCGTTTTGTTTTTTGTTTTATATATATCTATGTTTTTGTTCTCCCCCCCCCTTTTTGGGTTCTGCTTCATTTAGGAGGAAAAAAAAGAAAAAAAGTTTGAAATTTATGTTTATTCTGTTATGCGAAGCTACTTTGGCCAAGTTATCAGCATGCATTACAGCTCCATGCCACGTGTTGTTCTTTGAATGGGAATTTACCTAGCAGGCCGACTCGCTTTGATATTTGGGAAAAGCAAGAATTGAAGAATGAATCTTAATTCAAATTTCCTGTGTTAAACTGTGAGGTATTTTCCGTTTGTTTTTTTTTTTTTTTTTTTTTTTTTTTTATATATATCTATGTTTTGTTCTCCCCCCCCCTTTTTGGAGTTCATGCTTCATTTAGGAGAAAAAAAAAAAAGAGTTTTGAAATTTATATTTATTCTGTTATGCGAAGCTACTTTGGCCAAGTTATCAGCAGCCATTACAGCTCCATGCACCACGTGTTTGTTCTTTGAATAGAATTTACCTAGCAGGCCGACTCGCTTTGATATTTGGGAAAAGCAAGAATTGAAGAATGAATCTTAATTCAAATTTCCTGTGTTAAACTGTAGGGTATTTTCCGTTTGTTTTTTTTTTTTGTTTTTATATATATCTATGTTTTATTTCCCCCCCCCCTTTTTGGAGTTCATGCTTCATTTGGGAGGAAAAAAAAAAAGGTTTGAAATTTATATTTATTCTGTTATGCGAAGCTACTTTTGGCCAAGTTATCAGCAAGCCATTACAGCTCCATACCACGTATTTCTTTGAATGAGGAATTTACCTAGCAGGCCGACTCGCTTTGATATTTTGGGAAAAGCAAGAATTGAAAGAATGAATCTTAATTCAGAATTTCTGTGTTAAACTGTGAGGTATTTTCCGTTTGTTTTTTTTTTTTTTTTGTTTTTATATATATCTATGTTTTTGTTCTCCCCCCTTTTTGGAGTTCATGCTTCATTTAGGAGGAAAAAAAAAAAAAAAAAGTTTGGGGGTATATTTATTCTGTTGTATGACTACTTTGGCCAAGTTATCAATAGCCATTACAGCTCCATGCCACGTGTTGTTCTTTGAATGGGAATTTACCTAGCAGGCCGACTCGCTTTGATATTTGGAAAAGCAAGAATTGAAGAATGAATCTTAATTCAAATTTCCTGTGTTAAACTGTGAGGTGTTTTCCGTTTGTTTTTTTTTTGTTTTTATATATATCTATGTTTTTGTTTCTCCCCCCCCTTTTTGGAGTTCATGCTTCATTTAGGAGGAAAAAAAAAAAAAAAAAAGAAGGATTTGAAATTTATATTTATTCTGTTATGCGAAGCTACTTTTTGGCCAAGTTATCAGCAGCCATTACAGCTCCATGCCACGTGTTGTTCTTTGAATGGGAATTTACCTAGCAGGCCGACTCGCTTTGATAGGAAAAGCAAGAATTGGTAGATCTTAATTCAAATTTCCTGTGTTAAACTGTGAGGTATTTTCCGTTTTGTTTTTTTTTTTTTGTTTTTATATATATCTATGTTTTTGTTCTCCCCCCCCTTTTTTTGGAGTTCATGCTTCATTTGGGAGGAAAAAAAAAAAAAAAAAAGTTTGAAATTTATATTTATTCTGTTGTATGACTACTTTGGCCAAGTTATCAGCAGCAGCCATTACAGCTCCATGCCACGTGTTGTTCTTTGAATGGGAATTTACCCTAGCAGGCCGACTCGCTTTGATATTTGGGAAAAGCAGAATTGAAGAATGAATCTTAATTCAAATTTCCTGTGTTAAACTGTGAGGTATTTTCCGTTTGTTTTTTTTTTTTGTTTTTATATATATCTATGTTTTTGTTCTCCCCCCTTTTTTGGAGTTCCATGCTTCATTTAGGAGGAAAAAAAAAAAAAAAAAAAAGTTTGAAATTTATATTTTATTCTGTTATGCGAAGCTACTTTGGCCAAGTTATCAGCAGCCATTACAGCTCCATACCACGTGTTGTTCTTTGAATGGGAATTTACCTAGCAGGCCGACTCGCTTTGATATTTGGGAAAAGCAAAAATTGAGAAATGAATCTTAATTCAAATTTCCTGTGTTAAACTGTGAGGTATTTTCCCGTTTGTTTTTTTTTTTGTTTTTATATATATCTATGTTTTTGTTCTCCCCCCCTTTTTGGAGTTCATGCTTCATTTAGGAGGAAAAAAAAAAAAAAAAAAAGTTTGGAAATTTATATTTATTCTGTTATGCGAAGCTACTTGGCCAAGTTATCAGCAGCCATTACAGCTCCATGCACCACGTGTTGTTCTTTGAATGGGAATTTACCCTAGCAGGCCGACTCGCTTTGATATTTGGGAAAAGCAAGAATTGAAGAATGAATCTTAATTCAAATTTCCTGTGTTAAACTGTGAGGTATTTTCCGTTTGTTTTTTTTTTTTTTTTGTTTTTATATATATCTATATTTTTTTCTCCCCCCCCCCTTTTTGGAGTTCATGCTTCATTTAGGAGGAAAAAAAAAAAAAAAAAGTTTGAAATTATATTTATTCTGTTATGCGAAGCTACTTTAGCCAAATTGTCAGCAGCCATTACAGCTCCATGCCACGTGTTGTTCTTTGAATGGGAATTTACCTAGCAGGCCGACTCGCTTTGATATTTAGGGAAAAGCAGGAGTGAAGAATGAATCTTAATTCAAATTTCCTGTGTTAAACTGTGAGGTATTTTCCGTTTGTTTTTTTTTTTTTGTTTTTATATATATCTATGTTTTTGTTCTCCCCCCCCCTTTTGGAGTTCATGCTTCATTTAGGAGGAAAAAAAAAAAAAAGTTTGAAATTTATATTTATTCTGTTATGCAGAAGCTACTTTGGCCAAGTTATCAGCAGCCATTACAGCTCCATGCCACGTGTTGTTCTTTGAATGGGAATTTGCCTAGCAGGCCGACTCGCTTTGATATTTGGGAAAAGCAAGAATTGAAGAATGAATCTTAATTCAAATTTCCTGTGTTAAACTGTGAGGTATTTTCCGTTTGTTTTTTTTTTTTTTTTGTTTTTATATATATCTATGTTTTTGTTCTCCCCCCCCCCTTTTTTTGGAGTTCATGCTTCATTTAGGAGGAAAAAAAAAAAAAAAAGTTTGAAATTTATATTTATTCTGTTATGCGAAGCTACTTTGGCCAAGTTATCAGCAGCCATTACAGCTCCATGCCACGTGTTGTTCTTTGAATGGGAATTTACCTAGCAGGCCGACTCGCTTTGATATTTGGGAAAAGCAGAATTGGCAGAGAATGAATCTTAATTCAAATTTCCTGTGTTAAACTGTGAGGTATTTTCCGTTTGTTTTTTTTTTTGTTTTTATATATATCTATGTTTTTGTTCTCCCCCTTTTTGGAGTTCATGCTTCATTTAGGAGGAAAAAAAAGAAAAAAAAGTTTGAAATTTATATTTATTCTGTTATGCAAGCTACTTTAGCCAAGTTATCAGCAGCCATTACAGCTCCATGCCACGTGTTTGTTCTTTGAATGGGAATTTACCTAGCAGGCCGACTCAGCTTTGATATTTGGGAAAAGCAAGAATTGAAGAAAAGAATGAATCTTAATTCAAATTTCCTGTGTTAAACTGTGAGGTATTTTCCGTTTGTTTTTTTTTTTTTTTTTTTGTTTTTATATATATCTATGTTTTTGTTCTCCCCCCCCCTTTTTGGAGTTCATGCTTCATTTTAGGAGGAAAAAAAAAGTTTGAAATTTATATTTATTCTGTTGTAGAAGCTACTTTTGTGAAGTTATCAGCAGCCATTACAGCTCCATGCCACGTGTTGTTCTTTGAATGGGAATTTACCTAGCAGGCCGACTCGCGCTTTGATATTTGGGAAAAGCAAGAATTGAAGAATGAATCTTAATTCAAATTTCCTGTGTTAAACTGTAGGGTATTTTCCGTTTTGTTTTTTTTTTTTTTTTTGTTTTTATATATATCTATGTTTGTTCTCCCCCCCCCTTTTTGGAGTTCATGCTTCATTTAGGAGGAAAAAAAAAAAGTTTGAAATTTATATTTATTCTGTTATGCGAAGCTACTTTGGCCAAGTTATCAGCAGCCATTACAGCTCCATGCACCACGTGTTGTTCTTTGAATGGGAATTTACTGTGAGCCGACTCGCTTTGATATTTGGGGAAAAGCAAGAATTGAAGAATGAATCTTAATTCAAATTTCCTGTGTTAAACTGTGAGGTATTTTCCGTTTGTTTTTTTTTTTTTTTTTTTTGTTTTTATATATATCTATGTTTTGTTCTCCCTTTTGGAGTTCATGCTTCATTTAGGAGGAAAAAAAAAAAAAAAGTTTGAAATTTATATTTATTCTGTTATGCGAAGCTACTTTGTGGGGATTATCAGCAGCCATTACAGCTCCATGCCACGTGTTGTTCTTTGAATGGGAATTTTACAACGGGCCGACTCGCTTTGATATTTGGGAAAAGCAAGAATTGAAGAATGAATCTTAATTCAGAATTTCCTGTGTTAAGCGGCAATTATTTTCCGTTTGTTTTTTTTTGTTTTTATATATATCTATGTTTTTGTTCTCCCCCCCTTTTTGGAGTTCATGCTTCATTTAGGGGGAAAAAAAAAAAAAAAAAAAGTTTGAAATTTATATTTATTCTGTTATGCAGAAGCTACTTTGGCCAAGTTATCAGCAGCCATTACAGCTCCGTACCACGTGTTGTTCTTTGAATGGGGAATTTACTATGAGCCAAACTCGCTTTGATATTTGGGAAAAGCAAATTGAAGAATGAATCTTAATTCAAATTTCCTGTGTTAAACTGTGAGGTATTTTCCGTTTGTTTTTTTTTTTGTTTTTATATATATCTATGTTTTTTTGTTCTCCCCCCCCCCTTTTTTGGAATTCATGCTTCATTTAGGAGGAAAAAAAAAAAAAAAAAAAGTTTTGAAATTTATATTTATTCTGTTATGCGAAGCTACTTTGTGAAGTTATCAGCAGCCATTACAGCTCCATGCCACGTGTTGTTCTTTGAATGGGAATTTACCTAGCAGGCCGACTCGCTTTGATATTTGGGAAAAGCAAGAATTGAAAGAATGAATCTTAATTCAAATTTCCTGTGTTAAACTGTGAGGTATTTTCCGTTTGTTTTTTTTTTTTTGTTTTTATATATATCTATGTTTTGTTCTCCCCCCCCCCTTTTTGGAGTTCATGCTTCATTTAGGAGGAAAAAAAAAAAGTTTGAAATTTATATTTATTCTGTTATGCAGAAGCTACTTTGGCCAAGTTATCAGCAGCCATTACAGCTCCATGCCACGTGTTGTTCTTTGAATGGGAATTTACCTAGCAGGCCGACTCGCTTTGATATTTGGGAAAAGCAAGAATTGAAAGAATGAATCTTAATTCAAATTTCCTGTGTTAAACTGTGAAATTATTTTCCGTTTGTTTTTTTTTTTTTTTTTGTTTTTATATATATCTATGTTTTTGTTCTCCCCCCCTTTTTGGAGTTCATGCTTCATTTAGGAGGAAAAAAAAAAAAAAAGTTTGAAATTTATATTTATTCTGTTATGCGAAGCTACTTTGGCCAAGTTATCAGCAGCCGCATTACAGCTCCATGCCACGTGTTGTTCTTTGAATGGGAATTTGCCTAGCAGGCCGACTCGCTTTGATATTTGGGGAAAAGCAAGGGTGAAGAATGAATCTTAATTCAAATTTCCTGTGTTAAACTGTGAGGTATTTTCCGTTTGTTTTTTTTTGTTTTTATATATATCTATGTTTTGTTCTCCCCCCCCCTTTTTGGAGTTCATGCTTCATTTGGGAGGGAAAAAAAAAAAAAGTTTGAAATTTATATTTATTCTGTTATGCGAAGCTACTTTGGCCAAGTTATCAGCCATTACAGCTCCATGCCACGTGTTGTTCTTTGAATGGGAATTTACCTATGGTCGACTCAACTGATATTTGGGAAAAGCAGAGGTGGAAAGAATGAATCTTGAATTCAAATTTCCTGTGTTAAACTGTAAATTATTTTCCGTTTGTTTTTTTGTTTTTTATATATATCTATGTTTTTGTTCTCCCCCCCCCTTTTGGAGTTCATGCTTCATTTAGGAGGAAAAAAAAAAAAAAAAAAAAAAAGTTTGAAATTTATATTTATTCTGTTATGCGAAGCTACTTTGGCCAAGTTATCAGCAGCCATTACAACTCCATGCACGTGTTGTTCTTTGAATGGGAATTTACCTAACAGGAGCCCAAACTCGCTTTGATATTTGGGAAAAGCAAGAATTGAAGAATGAATCTTAATTCAAATTTCCTGTGTTAAACTGTGAGGTATTTTCCGTTTGTTTTTTTTTTTTTGTTTTTTTATATATATCTATGTTTTTGTTCTCCCCCCTTTTTTGAGTTCATGCTTCATTTAGGAGGAAAAAAAAAAAAAAAAAGTTTGAAATTTATATTTATTCTGTTATGCAGAAGCTACTTTGGCCAAGTTATCAGCAGCCATTACAGCTCCATGCCACGTGTTGTTCTTTGAATGGGAATTTACCTAGCAGGCCGACTCATGATATTTGGGAAAAGCAAGAATTGAAGAAATGAATCGCAATTCAAAATTTCCTTTCCATGTGTTAAACTGTGAGAATATTTTCGTTTGTTTTTTTTTTTGTTTTTATATATATCTATGTTTTTGTTCTCCCCCCCTTTTTGGAGTTCATGCTTCATTTAGGAGGAAAAAAAAAAAAAAAAAAAAAAAGTTTGAAATTTATATTTATTCTGTTATGCAGAAGCTACTTGTGAAGTTATCAGCAGCCATTACAGCTCCATGCCACGTATTTGTTCTTTGAATGGGAATTTACCTAGCAAGGCCGACTCGCTTTGATATTTGGGAAAAGCAAGAATTGAAGAATGAATCTTAATTCAAATTTCCTGTGTTAAACTGTGAGGTATTTTCCGTTTGTTTTTTTTTTTTTTTGTTTTTATATATATCTATGTTTTTGTTCTCCCCCCCCCCCTTTTTGGAGTTCATGCTTCATTTAGGAGGAAAAAAAAAAAAAAAGTTTGGAAATTTATATTTATTCTGTTATGCTGGCTTCACCCAGCCAAGTTATCAGCAGCAGCCATTACCGCTCCATGCCACGTGTTGTTCTTTGAATGGGAATTTACCTAGCAAGAATACCGACTCCTTTGATATTTGGGGAAGAAAGCAAGGTGAAGAATGAATCTTAATTCAAATTTCCTGTGTTAAACTGTGAGGTATTTTCCGTTTGTTTTTTTTTTTTGTTTTTATATATATCTATGTTTTGTTCTCCCCCCCTTTTTGGAGTTCATGCTTCATTGGGGAGGAAAAAAAAAAAAAGTTTGAAATTTATATTTATTCTGTTATGCAGAAGCTACTTTGGCCAAGTTATCAGCAGCCATTACAGCTCCATGCCACGTGTTGTTCTTTGGATAGGAATTTACTTAGGCCGACTCGCTTTGATATTTGGGAAAAGCAAGAATTGAAAAAGGAGAAATGAATCTTAATTCAAATTTCCTGTGTTAAACTTTGTGAGGTATTTTCCGTTTGTTTTTTTTTTTTTTTTTTGTTTTTATATATCTATGTTTTTGTTCTCCCCCCTTTTGGAGTTCATGCTTCATTTAGGAGGAAAAAAAAAAAAAAAAAAAGTTTGAAATTTATATTTATTCTGTTATGCGAAGCTACTTTGGCCAAGTTATCAGCAGCCAGTTACAGCTCCATGCCACGTGTTGTTCTTTGAATGAGGAATTTACCCTAGCAGGCCGACTCGCTTTGATATTTGGGAAAAAGCAGAATTGAAAGAATGAATCTTAATTCAAATTTCCTGTGTTAAACTGTGAGGTATTTTCCGTTTGTTTTTTTTTTTTGTTTTTATATATATCTATGTTTTTGTTCTCCCCCCCCTTTTTGGAGTTCATGCTTCATTTAGGAGGAAAAAAAAAGAAAAAAAGTTTGAAATTTATATTTATTCTGTTATGCGAAGCTACTTTGGCCAAGTTATCAGCAGCCATTACAGCTCCATGCCACGTGTTGTTCTTTGAATGGGAATTTACCAGGGCAGGCCGACTCGCTTTGATATTTGGGAAAAGAATTGAAGAACAATCTGAATTCAAATTTCCTGTGTTAAACTGTGAGGTATTTTCCGTTTGTTTTTTTTTTTTTTTTGTTTTTATATATATCTATGTTTTTGTTCTCCCCCCTTTTTTGGAGTTCATGCTTCATTTAGGAGGAAAAAAAAAAGTTTGAAATTTATATTTATTCTGTTATGCGAAGCTACTTTGGCCAAGTTATCAGCAGCCATTACAGCTCCATGCCACGTGTTGTTCTTTGAATGGGAATTTACTCAGCAGGCCATCTCTGCTTTGATATTTGGGAAAAGCAAGAATTGAAGAATGAATCTTAATTCAAATTTCCTGTGTTAAACTGTGAGGTATTTTCCGTTTGTTTTTTTTTTTTTTTTGTTTTTGTATATATATCTATGTTTTGTTCTCCCCCCCCCTTTTGGAGTTCATGCTTCATTTAGGAGGAAAAAAAAAAGTTTGAAATTTATATTTATTCTGTTATGCGAAGCTACTTTGGCCAAGTTATCAGCAGCCATTACAGCTCCATGCCACGTGTTGTTCTTTGAATGGGAATTTACCTAGCAGGCCGACTCGCTTTGATATTTGGGAAAAGCAAGAATTGAAGAATGGCAACTTAATTCAAATTTCCTGTGTTAAACTGTGAGGTATTTTCCGTTTGTTTTTTTTTTTTTTTTTTTTTGTTTTTATATATATCTATGTTTTTGTTCTCCCCCCCCTTTTTGGTTCACGTTTCATTTAGGAGGAAAAAAAAAAAAAAGTTTGAAATTTATATTTATTCTGTTATGCGAAGCTACTTTGGCCAAGTTATCAGCAGCCATTACAGCTCCATGCCACGTGTTGTTCTTTGAATGGGAATTTACCTAGCAGGCCGACTCGCTTTGATATTTGGGAAAAGCAAGAATTGAAGAATGAATCTTAATTCAAATTTCCTGTGTTAAACTGTGAGGTATTTTCCGTTTGTTTTTTTTTTTTGTTTTTATATATATCTATGTTTTTGTTCTCCCTTTTTGGAGTTCATGCTTCATTTAGGAGGAAAAAAAAAGTTTGAAATTTATATTTATTCTGTTATGCGAAGCTACTTTGGCCAAGTTATCAGCAGCCATTACAGCTCCATGCCACGTGTTGTTCTTTGAATGGGAATTTACCTAGCAGGCCGACTCGTTTATTATTTGGGAAAAGCAAGAATTGAAGAATGAATCTTAATTCAAATTTCCTGTGTTAAACTGTGAGGTATTTTCCGTTTGTTTTTTTTTTTTGTTTTTATATATATCTATGTTTTTGTTCTCCCCCCCCCCCTTTTTTTGGAGTTCATGCTTCATTTAGGAGGAAAAAAAAAAAAAAAAAAGTGTTTGAAATTTATATTTATTCTGTTATGCGAAGCTACTTTGGCCATACGCGCAGCCATTACAGCTCCATGCCACGTGTTGTTCTTTGAATGGGAATTTACCTAGCAGGCCGACTCGCTTTGATATTTGGGAAAAGCAAGAATTGAAGAATGAATCTCTAATTCAAATTTCCTGTGTTAAACTGTGAGGTATTTTCCGTTTGTTTTTTTTTTTTGTTTTTATATATATCTATGTTTTTGTTCTCCCCCCCCCCCTTTTTTGAGCTCATTTGGACTTTAACTAAGTTAAAACTTAGTTAAACTCCACTTTTGTAAGTTTGTGTTTTTTTTTTTTTTTTTTTCAAAGGATTGTTCGTGTTCGATTTTTTTTTTTTTTTTTTTTTTAATAGGAGTAGATAGGTCACACTATCGCCCGGTCTATACTCCTCCCACGTCTATTGAACTGGAGTAGAGGCTCGTTCCTTGTTTCCTGTTTAGGATGTGGTTTCCGGTTTTCACTTCTCTCTCTTCAGACCTTGGTACTGGTGCTTCCGTGAGTTTCCTGCGATCTGGCCGGTTGGTGGCAATGGCTCATCACTGTGAGGGTACCGGGTTGGCAGTTTCCTGGTTGCTGCTTCCGACTGGTAGTTAGGAGCCCTAACTCTTGCGTAGCGTCAAGAGCGGCTGCTCTGATCAACAGTTGTATAATATCGGGGTCCTTGTAGTGCCATGTCGCGCATGGATAGGTGTCCCTGCAAGCGCTTTCGGTGGGCAACCCCGAGGCCACACCTTGTTGCAGCCCTAGCCAGTCCCCCTCCCAGCTCAGATCGTGGGTAATGACCGCCTGTATCCTCTACCCTAGGTCCCTTTCTATAAACCAAAAACATGACAAGACAAAACAGAAATGACCCTAAACCAGCTAAATCCAAACCACCTAAGCCCATTAACCTCTCCTTCACTAATATCCGAGGCATTCGTACTAACTTTGCTAGTGTAGAAGCGTTCCTGCATGAAAAGTCCCCTCACATCCTCGCGCTCTGCGAAACTAACCTCAACTCAACTATTCCCTCCTCTGACCTCTTCATCCCTGGTTATCTTCCCCTTTTAAGGAAGGATTCTACTGTCCACATGCATGGGCTGGGTGTTTATGTCAGCGAACACCTCCCCATAACTAGGGTGACTTCACTCGAATCTACTGACCACCAATACATATGTCTCCGCTTGTCTCTCCTCAGTTCGGTTAGCTACCTATTCTTCCTTTACCGTTCTCCCTCCTCTCCTGACTGCTCCCTACTAGATAGCATTGCCGACGACATAGATAAGGCTATTACCTATCACCCATTTGCCCACATATTTGTATTTGGAGACCTCAATGCCCATCACTCTGAGTGGCTTGAAAACGCTGTTACTGATTCGGCGGGCACTCACGCCATGAACTTTGCTATTTCCCAATCCCTTACGCAAGTGGTGGACTTCCCCACTCGCTTCCCAAGCACACCCTCGGGTCATTCCTCACTGCTAGATATATGTTTCACCTCTGCGCCCGACGCCTGTCAAGTCTCGCAGCTTTGCCCTCTCGGCAACTCCGACCACGCTGTAGTCTCCCTCAGTATTTCTTTCCAATCTCACTCCCCCCAGGATCCCCCTACTCATAGAACCTCCTACCTCTACCAAAAAGCTGACTGGGAAGCCTTTCGCGATTTCCTCTGCGACGTCCCTTGGGGAAAAGTGTTTGACCTATCAGTTGATGACTGTGCCTCTGAGGTCTCGTCATGGGTGAAAGCTGGCATTGATGCCTTCATACCCACCAGGAAGTATTGCTTAAAACCTCATTCCCCTCCGTGGTTCTCTCCAGCCTGCTCAGCCGCCATTGCCCACAGGAACCATTACTTCCATCTATTCCAGAGACAGCCAACTGATCACAATAGGCGCCTGTTCACATCCGCTCGCAGTGAGTGCAAGAGAACTCTAAATGACGCCAAACAGTTGTTTGCGGAGAGAATGCGACAGCACATAGCTGACCGCAAGTTCGGCTCCAAGGACTATTGGAGGATTTGTAAACGAGTGCTCAACAATAGGAAATCCTCAATACCTCCTTTAATCCATGGATTTGACGTTCTCACGTCATCTGCTGAGAAAGCTGAGTGCTTTGCCCGCAGATTCTCATCCAACTCCACACTCGACTCGTCCGGAGTGCACCCACCCGACTTCCCTATTAGAACTGAGGCCAAACTGCATGACGTGTATATTACCCCGACAATAGTATCCAGAGTAATTTCAAAACTCGACCCCCATAAGGCGTGTGGAGACGATGGAATCCCGGTGATAGTCCTTAAGAGGTGTGCCCCTGAACTTTCCCCTGTCCTCTCTAAACTGTTTAACTACTGCCTTTCTGCTTCCTGCTTTCCTGCATGCTGGAAATTCTCCTCAGTCGTTCCTGTCTTTAAGAATTGTGGTGAACCCTCGGACCCATCCAACTATCGCCCTATCAGTCTCCTACCAATATTCGGGAAAGTGTTCGAGGCTATAATAAATGCTGAAATAGTTCATCATCTCACCGCCCACAAGCTGTTCTCCGACAGGCAATATGGATTCCGATTTGACAGGTCCACAGCCGACCTGCTAACTACTGTAACGGAGTACATGCTACAGGCCCTTGATGAGTCTGACGAGGCTCGCGCGGTTGCTCTGGATATCTCCAAGGCTTTCGACAGGGTTTGGCACCCTGGCCTCCTATGCAAACTACGCGGTTATGGTATTACCGGTCGCCTGCTTGACCTAATCCAATCTTTCTTAAATAACCGCAAAATGAAGGTCGTTCTGAATGGGCGTGCCTCTTCGTCCTACAGCACGAATGCTGGTGTCCCACAAGGCTCTATCCTGGGCCCAACGCTCTTCCTTATTTTCATCAACGACCTCCCAGATGAGATCAGGTCCCAAGTAGGCATCTACGCAGATGACACTACAATATACTCCCGCTCCAGTAAGAAACCTGTCGTGGCGGACAGACATAATCTCGCTGCTGACCTTGAGCGGGATCTACACTCTGTGGTGAACTGGGGCAAGAAGTGGCTTGTCAACTTTAATTCCTCTAAGACCAAGCTGTTGTCTGTCAACCATTACAGGCAACCTCTTCTGCCTCCCATAAGCATGGACCAGATGATTCTCCCGGAGAGTAATACACTACGCCTCCTCGGACTTACCCTGTCCTCAGACCTCAAATGGAAGCACTATATTGAATCCATAGCAAAATCTACTGCTAAGAAGATTGGGTCACTATGTCGATCCAGGATGTTTTTTCCACCTGAATCCATCCTGCATATATACAAGTCAACCATCCGTCCGTGCATGGAGTACTGCTGCCATTTATGGTCAGGTGCCCCTGCCGTTCTCCTCAGTGTTCTTGACAAGCTCCAAAGGAGTCTGTAATGTGATAGGTACTGATCTGGCGACTCGTCTGCAGCCACTTTCCCATCGTCGAAATGTGGCCTCCCTCTGTCTCTTCTATAAATACTTTCATGGCTTCTGCTCGGATGAGCTTAAGTCACTGATGCCTCCTCAACAGGTGTTTACCCGTTCAACCAGACTGGCAACTGGGTCCCACCCATTCACAGTCAGGTTAGCCAAACGCAGACGACAATTCTACTCCTGCAGCTTCCTCTCTCGCACTTCCCGCCTGTGGAACTCACTCCCCGTATTCTTGCTTTCCTGACGGCTACGACCTCCAGAAATTTAAAAGCAAAGTTAATACTCACCTACTAACCACTGGCCTCTAGCTCTCTCTCCCCTCCCCTGTATAAGCTTCCCTTTCTCTCCGCCCATGTACCTGTCATTGCACCTGCTTTCTCAGTTTTCTATTGTTCCTTTCTAACTAGCTTGTACTCCTCACTCTTTTCTAATTAATCTTTCTACACTTATGTAACCCCCTGCACATCAGTGGCGTTTCTGCCTTGCTCGGGGTGAAATGATTAAAAAAAAAAAAAAAAAAAATATATATATTTTTTTTTTTTTTTTTTCATTAGAAATTTTTTTTTCTAATATATATATATATATATATGCCCGACTAGTTCCCACGTTATTTTAAAGATATCTAACTTTGAGCCGATGATTTGCTCTTTATTTTCTTTTTGTGATTTTTTTTTAATTTTAGTTTTTTTATTTCTGATTTTTTATTGTTTTATTTATTTGTTTTGTAACAGTGAATTATGTCTACTGGAATATATATATATATATATATATATATATATATATATATATAATATAGTAATTTATAGTATATAGAATATATATATATATATATATATATATAATATATATTTTTTTTTTCATTAGAATTTTTTTTTCTAAAATATATATGTATATATATATGCCCGACTAGTTCCCACGTTATTTTAAAGATATCTAACTTTGAGCCGATGATTTGCTCTTTATTTTCTTTTTGTGATTTTTATAATTTTAGTTTTTTTATTTCTGATTTTTTATTGTTTTATTTATTTGTTTTGTAACAGTGAATTATGTCTACTGGAATATATATATATATATATAATATAGTAATTTATAGTATATATATATATATATATATATTTTTTTTTTTTTTTTTTTTTTTTCATTAGAATTTTTTTTTCTAATATATATATATATATATATGCCCGACTACTGGCCTGTGCAATCGAGTCTAAAAAAGATAATGTATTATCCGGTAGGATTAAATCTTCGTAGGTGAATGTTAGATAAGGAATCTATTTCCATTTCTTCCCTTATATAGTCAGTCAGTCAGTTAAGTGCCATAAGTGATACACGCTTTGGGCGATCATGTCTTAAAAGAGACATGACTGACTGGGCAGAAGATTTTCTATCCTGCTCTTTAATCTATAACTGAAGGGAGAAGAGACGGATTGTATGAATAAGTAGTAATTAGTGGGGGATCAGTTTATTACTTAATAACAATAGAAAAATGATCCCCCAATTTTGGCCCAGTAGAAGCTTTACTTGTGTTTCTAACTATTATCTTCATTCAGTCAGTTAAGTGCCATACGTGATACATGCTTTGAACGATGATGTCTCGAAAGAGACATGACTGACTGGGCAGAAGATGTTCTACCCTACCCCTTTAAACTAAAGCTGAAGGGATAAGAGACGGATTGTATGAATAAGTAGTAATTAGTGGGGGATCAGTTTATTACTTAATAACAACAGAAAACTGATCACCCACTTTTTGCCCAGTATAAGCTTTACTTTTGTTTCCAACTATTATCTTCATTCAGTCAGTTAAGTGCCATACGTGATACACGCTTTGGACGATCATGTCTCGAAAGAGACATGACAGATCGAGCAGAAGATCTTTCCACAGTAGGTTGTCATTAATTTCTCCGGTAAACTGATTGCCAACCAAGGCTATAAAACCCATTCTGTCTTGTTATTTAACCCATAGCTGGAGGGGAGAGACAGATTAATAATTTTCCCAAGGGTATTTGCGCGCAAGTGAATGCAAGGAACTCAATTGGATTTCGAACTCATGGTTCATTTCCCCATTTATCCGTATAGTTAAATTTAGGCTAACACATCTTATTTCTCCTTCTCTCATTCACATATAACGCACTCTCATAAATGATTATAATATACGCTAATATATATACGTATTGACTTCGAGATATAGTGACAAATTCATACACATATTATCACATATTTGGCCAATGTAAGCTCCTATCTCCCTCTCTCATACATATATTTGTGTGTGTGTGTGTGTGTGTGTCTGTGTGTGTGTGTGTCTGTGTCTGTCTGTCTGTCTTGCTGCCGCCGGCTTTTAAGGTCACTAAGGTTAATCTTCCTCGTTGGTACAAATTATTAGTTTTAGGTGATAATATGAGAGATAGACCAATATAGGTCCAATTGTCTCTTGGAGCCCAGCCAAACGTAAGAAAATTATGCTTATGTGTTCAAGAAACACACATATATATATATCATTACTCTGAGTCATGATTTGAGTTCTCCAGCGGGTGGCGTATGTATACACCGCATATATATATATATATATATATATATATATATAATTTGAAAAGATTGTTGGTCGTACAAATTTTTATTATGGCAAGCAATATGTGGAAATTTAATGACATACTAAGAGCTAATTGCAACGAGTTCGAATTCCAGTTGAATTCGTTGCAATCATATACGCGCAAATACCCTTGGGAAAGGTATTAATCCGTCTCTTCCCTCCAGCTATGGGTCAAATAACAGGACAGATTGGGTTGTATATCCTTAACAGGCAACCAGTCTACCGCAGAAAGCAATGGCAACCTACTGTGGGAAAATCTTCTGCCCAGTTAGTCATGTCTCTTTCGAGACATGATCGCCCAAGCTTGTATCACGTATGACACTTAACTGACTAAGAACTAAAACAACAACCTCTGAGAAATTTATTCTAAAAATAAAAAAATTAAATTTTCTAATGAAAGGGAAAAAAAATAAATGATGAAAAGAACTAGAGTCCAATCACATTCAAATTTAACACGCATTCTCTCTGTTTACAGGGAGCAGGCTTGCGAGATTTCATGTCAATGGTCTCCAGAACTTTTAAATGATAGGTGGAGTGCGACTTTGATAGGATTGTAAAAAAAATATATATATATATATATATATATATATATATATATATATATAATGTTGAATACATCGGTTCTCGTCCGATCACCGAAGTTAAGCAACCTCGAGCCTGGTCGGTACTTAGATGGGTCACCGTTTGGGAATACCAAGTGCTGTAAACGTAAGGACCAAGAATGGTCCACCGGTCCTTCAGGTTTGGGGGTTAGGCGCAGGGCTAAAAACCCTACCCCATAAAAAAGTTTGTTGCGGAAATAGTAACAAAAAATATTTTATTTTTCTATTTATTTGTTTGTTCTTTGAAAAAAAATCCACCAACTCTGTGTTTAATCTGTCTTACGAACTTACCACCCCACCTCTTTTTGGATTTGACCTGTGGGCAGAACAATTTCCCTTGTGCGACAGATAAGATCGCAGACCCTTGGTCTCTACTTCTTTTTCTTTAGGTCGCCTGTGTTGTCGTTTAAAAATGTAATTTTAATGTTTTATTTTTCTTGAATAATGTGTTTATTCAAGGTACTTTTCGCATGAATTGAAATTACGTTTACTGGCAATATCCTAAATTTGAAGCGTATTTACCTCATCTCTAGGCAGTAAGGAAGAAATGGAATCATTCAACTGACGACAATTCTACTCCTGCAGCTTCTTCTCTCGCACTTCCCGCCTGTGGAACTCGCTCCCGTATTCTTGCTTTCCTGACGGCTACAACCTCCAGAAATTTACATGCAAAGTCAATACTCATCTACTAACCACTGGACTCTAGCTCTCTCCCCACCCCTGTATAACCTTCCCTTTCTCTCCACCTATGTATCTGTCATCGCACCTGCTTTCTATTGTTCCTTTCTAACTAGTTTGAACTCCTCACTCTTTTCTAATTAATCTTTTTACATTTATGTAGCCTCCTGCACATCAGTGGCGTTTCCGCCTTGCTCGGGGTGAAATGATTAAAAAAAATAAAAATAAAATAAAAATACTGGACAATGCCAAGGCTCAGTGAAAAGTCAAGAAATTAGAATCATAATGGTGACTTGAATGCCAAGGTAGGTAAAGAGAGGGAAGAAGAGAAGAACGGCAACGAACGAGGAGAAAAATGGGTCCAATGGTGCAGAGCAAATGACCAAGTAATAACTAACACCTGGTTTCAAGAACACCCACGACGTCTATGGACATGGAGAAGCCAAGGAGTTGACACGAAAAACCAAATAGACTACATAACTATAAACAGGAGAATCAGAAATGTAGTAATTCAATGTAAAACCTATCCCATTGCCGACTGTGGAAGCGACTACCTCCAAGTCATTTGCAAACTAAAGATGAAACTCCGGAGAATGAAAAAGCCTAGTGCAGTACCAAGACTGTGAACGACCTCAACCTGTAGAAAAATACACTGACAGCGTGGAAAACAGATACGAAGAACAAAAGAAGAAGATAACTTGAAATGGGACTCACTAAAGAACGCGATAGTGACATTAGCAAACAACATTGTCTCGAAAGAAATCAAACGTAGAAGAAAAAAGAGCGGATGACTGAGGAGATTCTCGACATGATGCAAAGGTGACAGCAAACGATGACAAGGCATGGAATGGAATACAGGAAACTACACAAGGAAATAAAGACCAAATGCAGACAGGCTCAACAACAAATGTGCAGAGGTAGAGAGACTGAGCAGGACTAATAAAGCAGACATGCATAAGGATATAAAAGAACTGACAGGACAAAAAACCTGCTCCTCAACAGGATGTATAAAATCCAAGGATGGAACGATCATATCGGAGAAAGAGGAAATACTCCAGCGATGGGAAGAATATACAAAAGATCTTTTCCACGACAAGAGAGAGCAACCGATAATACACGAAGATGAGGACGAATCGGAAATATTAAAGTCTGAAGTGGAAGCTGCAGTGGCCAAACTGAATAGAAAAAAGCAGCTGGACCAGACGGCATTGTAATAGAGCTGCTGATATCCCTGGAAGAATTCGGCATAGAAAAAATTACAGAAATAATAAATCAAATTTATAATAGTAGTGAAATACCAGACGACCTCACCAAGTCGATTTTCATAGCACTACCTAAAAAGCCAGGTGCAAACGAGTGTGAACTCCACCGAGCAATCAGTTTAATAAGCCACATTACAAAACTGATCGTCCGAATGCTGATAAATACAGCGAGAAGCAGAATCAGGCCAGAGATAGAAAAAGAACAGCGCGGGTTCGTCAAAGACACTGGAACAAGGAACGTCATATTTATGATTAGGATGATGTCCGAAAGGGCAATACAAATTAAGGACTTGTATCTATGTTCGTTGTGCGTTGTGGTACAGTGGATATCAGCTCGGAACGAGAAACCGGGTAACCGAGTTCGAATTCCAGTTGAATCCATTGTATTCACTTATGCGCAAATACCCTTGGGAAAGGTATTAATCCGTCTCTTCCTTCCAGTTATGGGTTAAATAACAGGACAGATTGGGTTCTATAGCCTTGGTCGGCAACCAGTCTACCCCAGAAGCAATGGCAACCTACTGCGGGATAATCTTCTGCCCAGTCAGTCATGTCTTTTTCGAGACATGATCGCCCAAGCGTGTATCACGTATGGCACTTAACTGACTGATCTATGTTCTATTAATTTTGCCGGGGCGTTCGACAAAATACGCCACAAGGAATTGATAGAGATGCTCAGCAGACTCGACATATTTGGGAAAGACATAAGAGTAATCAAGAACCTCTACTGGCAGCAAACTGCATGTTGATAGGTAACGAACTTAGCAGATATACAAAGATAGAAAGTGGTGTAAGACAATGATTTGTCTTTTCACCGGATCTATTCAAACTTGTACAGGAAGACTATTCTGAGGATCCTAGATGCTATGCCAGGATTTGTCATCGGAGGCCACAATTTGAACAACATAAGGTACGCAGATGATACAGTGCTGATAGCAGACACGGAAAGGAAACTACACGACCTCCCACAAGAGGTAGCTGAAGAGAGTGACAAGAAAGGACTGCAAATAAACTGCAAGAAAAAAATAATATTATCGAACTTTTTAATATTTTTCATTGCCTAAAGATCCCAGATGGTAGAAACCTGGGTTTCGTAATATAACTCGTTTACAAATCTAATCTAAGCTTATTTATAAATGAAACGTTGTCTGTGTGTGTTCGTTAATTATAGACTCCGAAACGGCTGAACCGATTTTCTTGAAAATTTATACAGTTGTACTATAGTGGGTATATCTTCTCTTATTTATTCTTTTTCTAGTTGTCGTAGGATTCCGTTTTAGTGAAGGGTAATCGTATACCGTAGAAGGTTAACGGAATTTGACCTTGTAGGAAGATAGTCCACTATAATTCATAAAATGATTATAAAATCAAGAAAGGCAATTCCGAGTATAAAATAACATATATATATATATATATATATATATAATTTCAATTAATGTCTTACAAATAAAATAATATTTGAAATAAAAGTCCAACGGAGGTAAAAGAGTTCATGGAAAATAATGATGAGCTGAAAGAGATAAACGCTTAGGAATGGGGAAGCGTCTTGTAGTTAAAGAATGTTCATTTAGGAGTTGCCGCTTCTAATGTCAGTAGGTCAGCAAGATGGTTTGTGGAATGTCTTTGAAGAGGTCAGTTAGTACTTTTGAGGAATGTCTTTGAAAAGGTGAGTAAGTACTTATGAAACTGGGGAAGGAAAGAGGTCAGCATAGTAGTCGCTCGACTTAAGTCAAGGGAGAAACTGATAACTCTAGCCTAAGATTCCTTCTGTCTGACAAAGCTTTTGTGTCTCCGCTTTTTAAATCTGCTTTTTGGCTCAAAAGCTAGTTTTCAATTTCATCCTTGTATTTGATTCCGGGCTTCCCATTGGCTGGTAAATAAAATTCTCAAGGCTCGCGAAATGGTAATTTGATATTTGATTAATTTTTATTTTTCAACCGGAACATCTGCGCGAATTCACTTGCGCGGAAATGATTTTTATTCATTAGCTTCCTGGTCGGCATAGAGCCAACATCCGGTTTGCTCGCTTTTGCTCGGTCGGTATCACCACAGTACTATAAGCGTCTGCGAGTGTTCTTAGCTAGGTTTTGTGTCGAGGTACCCCCGATAAATATCGAAAATCGATAATCGAAAAAATCGAGTTATAGAAGGAGTGGTCCGATTTTAATCAAATTTTATACACTCCAAGACAAAGACATAAGAAACGATATTCAGAAGTTTCAAGGTTGCAGTTCTTACAATGGTGCAGAAAATCGATAATATATATACATATATAAGGCAAGATGTTTGTGTGTGTATCTGTTTATCTGCCTGTATGTCTGTATTTTTTCAGCCCTTTTATTTTAGTTTTTGCTTCGGGTGTAGCTCTAAGTAGATATAATTGTAGTTCTTAGTCTCAGCCATGATACCATTTACTCAGAGGGCTTATTTAGCTTTCAAAATTCAGTTTACGACGAAAAAAAACTTATTTGATATCGATACCAGGAAATCAAAATTTGACTTACATCCATTCATTTTTCTTTCAGTCTACCGTTTCGCTTTAACTGGAAATAAGTATTGCTTTTTAGTCTTTCGTGCCAACGTCCAAAGTCTGAGCTCCAGGACCATGGATTAGTTTTTTCAGTTTTCATAACAAACGAGCAACGCCGGGCTATACTGTTAGTGAATATGTGTGCTCGGGATCATATCCTCATGTAAACAAACGCATTCGAAGTCAATGTTAGAAAATTATACGGAAATCTTTTTAATTTATTTATTTGAACATTATTAATATTTATACTCTTATTTCAGTTGATAATTTTTTTTTTGTGTGTGTGTGTGTGTGTGTGTGTGTGTGTGTGTTTTTGTCGTTTATAATTAACAGTGCATTTAACTATCCACCGGCCTAAATGTTCCGAAAATCTTGTCTGGAAAACATTTATCTACCAGCAGAATTCGAACGTGCATACTCTGATATTCCGGGAAGATGCCAGTATTGAATTCTTTTATCACTCGACCACAGAAGATATTATGACAGACACGGTCTGAATTAAGCCTTAAATATATATTCTCTTGATATTTTTTAGAACCTCTCTCTCTCTCTCTCCTCGGAATCGTATCCTAATATAAACAAACGCATAAAAAATTAAGGCAGGTACGTTATTTCATGGTTAATCGGAGGTATAGGCCTATTTCAGGCGAACCATCATCAGCTTCCGTCTTTATTGTACAGAAGATTTTGCACGAATGAAATTTACAAACTTTTTATTCCGATTTTTCTGGCGGGGTCTTTGTTTGTGAATTTCATTCGTGTAAAATCTTTTGTAAAATAAAGACGGAAGCTGATGATGGTTCACCTGAAATAGGCCCACATTGCCGATTAACCATGAAATAACGTGCCTGCCTTAATTTTTTCTTTTATTTGGTCTATATGTATTTATATACATATATATTTAGAGCTCTCTTAGAGATTTATCCTACCACATTATGTACAGGACACTCCTTTGGATTCTTCTATATCTACACTGCATGCTTATATATATATATATATATATATATGTGTGCGCGCGCGTGTGGTGTGTGTGGCGATTTTTAGTTGTTCATGTTCTGACACATTAGAATGCATAAAACTTTTCTACAGATTTAATATGCTTATATTTCTGACTACAGCATACTTCAAACTATCTCTCGAGACATAAAGTTTATAATTAGTTAATTCGGGTCAGTTTTGCATCCCTATAAAAAATGTCAGATTATGAGGTACTTTTTTAGATACAGTGAGCTTTTTTATCACCGTGAAGGCAATAATGTTTAACAAGCTACAAAAATCGATATGCGTTGTGTACGGTGAAATTGCTTAAGTTTACAGAACTGTACGGAAGTGGTTTGCTAAATTTCGAGTCAGTGATTGTACCCTTGTTGATAAATAAGCTGAGATGAGAACCACATCAAGGAATTGATTACACAGCGAGGGAATTGACATAATCACGAAATTTATCAAAAACCACCGTCCACGAGCACTTTGTGAAGGTTGGGTACTCAAATCGATACAATGTTTGAGTACCACAAGATCTGAGTGGCAATAGTCATTTGGATTGCATTTCTGTTATGGATCAGGTTAAGGTCCGAAAAGAACAACACGACCACAAGGGTAGAAATAACAAATATATATTAACAAGAAATAACAATACAAATTGTGGAAGGTGTTAGTATGACTGTCAGTCTGGTTTGGAGTGAACTACTACCAACTCTCTCTCTCTCTCTCTCTCTCTCTCTCTCTCTCTCTCTTGAGAGGCGTAGTATATATAGTGTTAGGAAGAGTTCATTCTGGATTTACAGGTAACGACCCATGACTCCTCCCTCTTAAGCTTTTACCTAGCAGGGGCGTAGTGTTAGGAACAGTTCATTCTGGGGTTACAGTTAAGGACCCATGACTCCCCCTCCCAAGCTTTTACCTCACAGGGGCGTAGTATATATAGTGTTAGGAAGAGATCATTCTGAAGTTACAGGTAAGGACCCATGACAATTTCTAAGTCTGATTTGGTGTATAAGCGCCATGAAAATGCAACCTTTTTATGTAAGTTGGGACGGGTGATGAAAAATGGGTCGTTTACAACAATGTTCAGCGAAAAGGATCCTGAAGCAAGCGGAATGAACCAACTTAGAAAGAAGAAAGTCGTTTGGTAAAATTAGAAAGGAATTCTATAATATGACCTTCTGCCAAGTAACCCATTAGTTGATTCTGAAAATCAGCGATTCAAGATAAACGCCCGGAATTGGCGAACAGGAAAAGTGTGGTCTTTCATTAGGATAATGTCAGACCTCACGTTTCTTTGGCGACCCGGCAAAAATTGTTGCACCTTGACTGGGATGTGTTATTCCACCAGTCATATTCACCAGACATTGCTTCTTCGGATTTTTATTAATCGAGCTCCTTTCCAAAGGTAAAAAATTTAATTCTTTGGATGACAAGAAAAAACGAAACACCTTAATGAGTTTTTTGGCCAAGAAACCACTGAAATTCTCGGAAGATGGAATCTTTAAGTTGAAGGAAAAAAATGGAGAAAAGTTTGCAACAAAATGGTTCATATTTAAATGAACAAATATTTAATGGCATAATTTTGTTTGTGTTTTAATTTCCCTTAAAAAATCGGAATTAAATTTTCGGACAACACAGTATATATTTTTTTTTTCGTTGCCTCTCTCTCTCTCTCTCTCTCTCTCTCTCTCTCTCTTGCCTTCTCTTTATCACTCCCCCCTCTTTCTTCTTTGCCTTCTCTCTATCCCTCGCCTCTTCTCTTTCTTGCCCCCTCTCTGTCCTTAGCCTTCTCTCTCCCTCGCCTCCTCTCTTTCTGCCCTCTCTCTCTAACCCTCGGCTTCTCTTCTTGTTTTCTCTCTATCCCTCGCTTCCTCTTCTTGTTTTCTCTCTATCCCTCGCCTCCTCTCTCACTCGCCTCCTCTCTTTCTTGCCCTCTCTCTATCCCTCGCCTCCTCTCTGTCCCTAGCATTCTCTCTCTTCTTGCCTCCTCTATCCCTCGCCTTCTCTTTCTTCTTGTTTTCTCTCTATCCCTCGCCTTCTAACTTTTCTTACCTCCTCTCTCTCCATCGCCTCCTCTCTCTCCATCGCTTCTTCTCCCTCTCGCTCTTCTTGCCTTCTCTCTATCCTTCGCCTTCTTTCTTTCATCATATCAATATTTTTTCTGTTCTAGCATTCTTCTACTATCATTCATATTTACTTCTGATGAAATTCCTTCTTTCCATCTACTACCTTCCACAATCCGCAATCTCCCTACACACCCAACATATACGCATCCAATCATGCATCGTCTCCACCCCACCTCTATTACGAAAGACTTTAATTCTTCTATGATAACCGCCAATTAACAAACAGCAAATTTTTCGCAAAACGGAATTACACCAAGATAATTCGAGGCAAAGTCGAAGACACTTTCACACGTTCCATCCCCGTCTGTTCCGCTGCCATCTTTGGCCAGCCTGTAATTTTTCGCGCCAAAACCTGTAGTAGGCAAAAGCTGATAAAGAGCTTCTTCTGGTTGGTGTTGTTCGATAATTACAGGAGGCCTGATAGTCGCCATTTTCGAACACTATCGACTATTCGTCGCCATGTTGATCTATTTTATTCATTTTTTTAAGTCCTTTCATTTTCTTTATTCTATAACGCTGTGTATGCCTGACTTCCGGTTTCTGGAGTTACATTATTCGTCGCAAGAGAGTTAATAACAGGTTATCCTACCGTCAAGAGAGAATATACAAATATTCTTAAAATACTTTAAATGAACTTGCGCATATATATATATATATATGTATATTTATACATGTTCTTGTAGCCACGATAGTAAAGAAATATATAAACAAACGGATAGATAGATACGTATATATAAGTACAGATATGAATAGATAGATATGGAAAGACGTATGACCAATTTCAAAATATGTATATATATTTTTTTAAATATACATAACTTATACGGGTGTAAAATTATAACATATATCAAATGTGTTTTAATATATATATATATATATATATATATAGGAATAGGTGTAAACACATGTAGATAAATATCTATCAATCTAGTGATAATTTTATCGCATCACACAATTCCGTATTTTATTGCAATATAAGTTTTATCGATAGAGACTTATCTACATTTTTATGTTTTATTGTTTGTTGATTTATTTGATTTTTTTTTTTTCATTTGTTTCATGGACTCAGTACTTTTTTCCCGCCTAGAATCACTGCGCATGTCCAATCGGCAGCGTTCGTTTGCGTGCCTTATATCTCTTTCCTTAACGTCTCCTACTTGTGTGTAGGAATCTCTCTCTCTCTCTCTCTCTTCCATCCCTTCCCTCTATCTCTTCATTCCCCTCTCTCTCTCTCCCATCCCTTCCCTCTATCTCTTCATTCCCCTCTCTCTCTCTCCCATCCCTTCCCTCTATCTCTTCCTTCCCCTCTCACTCTTCCATTCCTTCCCCCTCTCTCTTCCATCCCCTCTCTCTCTTCCATCCCTTCCTTCTATCTCTTCTTTTCACTCTCTCTCTTCCATCCCTTCCCTCTATCTCTTCCTTCCCCTCTCTCTCTCCCATCCCTTCCCTCTATCTCTTCCTTCCCCTCTATTCCTTCTTCTTCCTCCCTCTCTCTCTCTTCCTTCCTTCCCTCCTCCTCTCTCTTCCATCCCTCCCCTCTATCTCTTCCTTCCCCTCTCTCTCTCTCTCTATCCCTTCCCTCTCTCTCTCTTCTATCCCTTCTCTCTATCTCTTCCTTTCACTCTCTCTCTCTCTCTCTCTTCCACCCCTTCCCTCTGTCTTGTGCTGAATATCTGCGTTAGAAATCTCAGCTTATTCATGTGCTTAAACACTGGCTAATGTTTCTGTTGGGAAATATCAGCCAGTTAATGGCGTAAGTGATGCCCACTAGGTTAATCATGTCTCTTTCGAGTAATGACTGACTAGGATGAAAATTTTCCCGTAGTAATTTGCCATTTCTTTGTGCGACATCAACCCATAGTTAAAGGAAAAAGAGAGGTATTCATATTGTTCCCAAGAGAATTCCACAAGCGAGAAGTGCGAAAGAAGAAACTGTTTGCATAGAACTTACGGTTACATCTATTTAACTAAAGTGTAAACCGGTGAGACCATGTAGCAGTGACTTACCTTGGCAACCCAAAAGGGCCAGAGTCGGATGTATGTTTTGCAAGGGATGCTGTCAGCCCTCTGCCTTCGGGTAGAGGGCGCTCTCTGCTTCCGAGCAGAGAGCACAAACACAGTCGTGGTTCCGCCGAAGGGTAGAACCACGACTGGGGAAAAATAGACAGAGAGTTTTTGGCACGGCTATATGGCCGGGAATACCCACTATAAAATGACCATGTGTCACATCTGGCCTTGCGTGGGAAGGCTAGTAAATACGGGAGTGTGAAGACGGCGAATTGGTAATCGTTGGTCGGATCGAGAATCGGACAGCACTTTGTCGTAAACAGAATTGGTGTCGATTGTAGCCGTTTATATGTACTGTGCTGGGCGCTCATTGGCTGAGTGGTAGCCAGGTCGAGTGCATAAAACGTGGTATGCTCATTTGAGGGGGGTTTGGTTGTTAGTTGAGCTGTCATTCGCGTGAGACTAGCGTTTCAGAGATTAAGAGATTGTGAATTTGGTTTGCCTGTTTGGAATACTTTCCTGTGGTTCTTTCCTACCAACACATGACTTTTCCCCACTTTTTGCAACAGACCAAACCGCCAATCTAGTACTGCGCTTAAATTTTTAAAAAATATCTTAGTACCATGGCGAAGAGCACATTTGCCATGAAAGGATTTATATAAAAGTCACAGGGAGAAAAAGTGACTAAAGACGAAATGCCAGATCAGGACTAATAATATTGCTATTTTCTTTATTTTATCAAGGATCTCTAGGTATATAGCAGGAATACCAGACCATATGTGGCAGCAATATTCTAAGCAAACTTTTTTCACAGCAAGGCAATAAAGACATTATAAAATCAAGAAAGGCAATTTCGAGTATAAAATAACATTATATATATATATATATATATATATATTTCAATTAATGTCTTACAAATAAAATAATATTTGAAATAAAAGTCCAACGGAGGTAAGAGTTCATGGAAAATAATGATGAGCTGAAAGAGATAAAGGCTTAAGAATGTGGAAGCGTCTTGTAGTTAAAGAATGTTCATTTAGGAGTTGCCGCTTGTAATGTCAGTAGGTCAGCAAGATGGTTTGTGGAATGTCTTTGAAGAGGTCAGTTAGTACTTTTGAGGAATGTCTTTGAAAAGGTGAGTAAGTACACAAGGGAGTACTGAGTTGAAAAGAGTATAAGAGAAAGAAAGAAATGAACAGGAATTATAAAATTACATCTAGTTAACTAAAGTACTAAGTACCATGGCGAAGAGCACATTTGGCATGAATTATATAATAGTCACAAAGTCACAGGGAGACAACGATGGTGAAAAAGTGAGTGAAGCCGAGATGCCAGATCAGGACTAATAATATTGCTATTTTTTTTATTTTATCAAGGATCTCTAGGTAGCGGGAATATCAGACAGTATGTGGCAGCAATATTCTAAGCAAACTTTTTTCACAGCAAGCAAGGCAATAAAGCCACTAAGACACAAGGGAGTACTGAGTTGAAAAGAGTATAAGAGAAAGAAATGAATGAACAGGAATTATAAAATTACTAAAGTGTAAACTGGTGAGACCACACCGCCAATCTAGTACTGCGCTTAAATTAAAAAATAACTAAGTACCATGGCGAAGAACACAGTTATTATGAAAGTACATATATATATATATATATATATATATATATATATATATATATATATATATATATATATATATAAGGCACAGGAAGACAATGATGGTTAAAAGGTAACTAAAGCCGAGATGCCAAATCAGGGACTAATAATATTGCGAATTCTTTATTTTATCAAGGATCTCTAGGTATATAGCGGGAATACCAGACTATATGCCGCAGCAATATTCTAAGCAAATTTTTTTCACCCCAAGCAAGGCAATAAAGCCACTAAGTTGAAAAAAAGTATAAAAGAAAGAAAGAAATGAATGAACAGAAATTATATAAACAGAAGATAACGATTGATATTGCATTTAATATTTTTGAAGCAAAAACTTGGCTGGAAAGCAGAAGGTCGAAATAGAGTTCCACAAGCGAGAAGTAAAAGTTACATCTCTCTATTTCAACTGTAAAACGATGGGACCTTGCCGCCAATCGAGTATTACGCTTAAATTCATAAAGTCCTGGTACAATAAAAGAACATACACCAGAATAATTACCTTGAAATAATTTATGGAAAAGCTATAGGGAAGCTACGTTACGACTGTGAGAAAGTGACTGAAGCCGAGATGCCGGGTCAGGACCAATAATATTGTAGATTCTTCTTTGGGTTCTATCAAGGATCATTATTATACAATCTAGGTAAATATAAAGTGTCTATAAAAAAAATTGAGTGTGTATGAAATCTAAATCTAAACTTATTTATAACTGGAACTTTCTCTGTGTGTGTATATCTATGTGTGTGTGTGTGTGTGTGTGTGTGTCTGTCCATAACCTATAGACTCCAAAACGTCTGAACCGATTTTCTTGAAAATTTACACAGTTGTACTATAAGCGTCTGCGAGTGTTCTTAGCTTGGCTTTGTGTTGAGGTACCCCCGATAAATATCGAAAATCGATAATCGAAAAAATCAGGTTATAGAAGGAGTGGTCTGATTTTAATCATCATAGACAAAGACACGATATTCAGAAGTTTCAAGGTTGCAGTTCTTACAATAGTGCAGAAAATCAATAATATATATATATATAAAAGCAAGATGTTTGTGTGTGTGTCTCTTTATCTGCCTGTATGTCTGTATTTTTTTCACCCCCCTTTTATTTTGTTTTTGCTTCGGATTTGGCTCTAAGTAGGTATAATTGTAGTTCTTAGTCTCAGCCATGACACCATTTACTCAGAGGACTTATTTAGCCTTCAAAATTCAGTTTAGGACGAAAAAAATTATTTGATATCGATACTAGGAAATGAAAATTCGACTTACATCCATTCATTTTTCTTTCAGTCTACGGTTTCGCTCTAACTGGAAACATCTATTGCTTTTTAGTCTTTCGTGCCAACGTCCAAAGAGTCTGTGTCTCAGGACCATGGATTAGTTTTAAAGCTTTCATTACACCCGAGCAACGCCGGGCTACACTGCTAGTAATAAATATGCATAAATATAAAATATATGCGTGTAACATGCGTATATATAAAATAGTGAATAGTTGTATATAAAATATTTATTAATTGTATAACGTATTTAATATGCGTATAATATGCGTATATGCAAAATATTTAATAATTGTGTTGAAAAGTTTTCTTAAATGTGCATAAAGTATTTAATATGGGTATGGTGGTTATCAGCTCGGAACGAAAAATCGGGAAGCCGAGTTCGAATTCAAATAAAATTCGCTGCATTCACTTATGCACAAATACCCTTTGGAACGGTATTAATCTGTCTCTTCCCTTCAGTTATGGGTTAAAGAACAGAACATTGGGTTCCATAGCCTTGGTCGGCAACCAGTCTACTGCAGAAACTAATGGCATCCTACTGCTGGATTGTCTTCTGCCCAGTCAATCATGGGTCCTTCGAGACATGATCACCCAAGCGTATATCACGTATGGCACTTAACTGACTGATTTAAACTAGAAGAATTGAATGGTTGGGTTTTTATATTAATTCAGACAGTAATAATATCTTCATCTTAGAAATAATAATCTTTTTGGTTTTATGACAATAATATTGCTATAAAGTATGATAACCATGTTAAAAATGATAAAAAAAGGGGAAATTGTTTGTTATTATTACCCCTATCAATATCAATAATAATACTTTTAAAAAATTATTAATAATAATGTAATAAATATAAAATCTTTAACGGGGTATTGCAGGAGTATTGTATGGACACATTGGAAGGCCATTGTAAGGGGCTTAAGTAATATACTTGCACGACATACTAGATTAACAACTAGATCCAACCCTTTTACAGTGAAACCGATAAAATGCAACCTCAACTTCTACTCCAACAGTTTCTTTTCTCGCACTTCCCGACTGTGGAATTCCCTTCCACATGATTACTTCCCCGACAGCTACAATCTCCAGGAGTTTAAATGTAAGGTCAATAGACACCTCCTAACACACTAACTCGCTCCCATTCTTTCAAACACTCTTCCCATCCACCCAACCCCCAGCCTCCGTATCCATACTCATTTATCACCCTCCTTTTGACATTTCCTATATCTAACCACTCTTTCTCTTTACCTACCCCTATGTAGTCCCATGCGCAATAGTGGCAGTGGAATGCCATGCTTGGGGTGAAATAATTTTTTTAAAAATTGCATATAAATCTTTATTTTCCCCATCTACTTGTTCATAACTACGTAACTACTTACATGTATATACATCCACATGTATATATATATATATATATATATATATATATATATAAAAGTAAGTTTAAATAAATTATGTATGTACATACAAATATGAATTGGCTTTGTGTGAAACATAATCAAATTTCCTACAGCTTACAGATTATCTGCTCTCCTCAGAAAGTTGGGGATTGGAATCTGTGGAATAGTGGAATAATAAAACTATATATTCTGCTTGTTTAAACAGAAATTTATTAATAGAAAAGAATAACATGAGTTGATAGAAGTTAAAAGTTCACTGAGAAGCTGTATTAAGAAATTAAGTGTATCAAGAGTTCGTTGAAATGTTCGTAGTAGTCCTTGCAAGAGTTTATGTGTACGTAGGCAGGAACGTATGTATGTATGTATATATGTATGAGCGTTTATTGTTGGATAGGATTGTCTTTAAAGTTATTGCTCAGTGTGAATTGTGAAAAGGAAGAAGGTGGGAGGTGAGAGAGGTAATAATAGCGATCGCTTGACGTTTGTCAAGGGTATAGGTTAATTACGCTCATCATCTTACCTCTCTGACGACGGTCAAACTTACTTCGCCTTTTATTTCGTTTGGGAATTCACTCCCGGGTGTGATCCTGGCCTTTCCATTGGATGAAAAACATTTCGCATCAAGGTGTGAAATTTCGCGAGTTTTTTGTGTGTGCTAAGAAAAGTTTGTAAATTCGAGAAAATTCGTTCATTTCTAACAAATCAATGAGTCAGTGCTTAGCATTTGAATTTTTAAGTCTGGAACTTTTGTTCACTATAAATACATATATCTATAAACATCATAATGTTAGAACATAATTAAAATTTAACGATTGGAGGTTTTTGACAAAAATGAATTTTAGCAAATTCATATGGTCTGAAAAGATCCTCGAAATAAATTATCATTAATGGATTTGTAAATTCATCCTATTTATTTTCATTATATATATATATATCTGGCTGTCAATCCAAGGACAATGGAAAGGATTGGAAAAGAGTTGAATGATGAGTTTAATAGTGATTACGAAGTTCAACTTCCTACAGAGCCCCACACTCAACACTGAGGCCTACGTCAAGTGCTTTGAGGAGGTAGTGTTTCCTTGGAAGACACTGTCTGGCAATAGGACACATGGGCACCATGCAAGAGAACCCAATCATGGCTGTCAGACAATTTCTGCGATTACATCACGCCCTACATCTGGCCACCTAACTCCCCAGACTGAAACACCCTTGTGTGGAGTGCAGCTGATCGACAGACCAATAAAACTCCTTGCAACACCAAAGATGAACTGAGGGTGAGGATTATAGCAGCATTCACTAACTTAAACAAGGAGACTGTCCAAAAGAGATGCAAGAGATTCCAAAGTTGTCTGGAAGTATGATTGAAGCAAATAGTGATTTTATTGAAAAATATTTATTCTTTAATACTTCAAGATATTTTTGTTTAATTTTGGTTATATATATATATATATATATTTAATTGGAGTAGATAGACTAAAGTATCGCCCAGTTCACACTCCACCCACGTCAATTGAACAGGTGAAGAGGCTCATCCCTTGTTTCCCGTTTTTCTCTTTTCCAATCTTTTCACTCTTACGTAGCCCCCTGCGCATCAGTGGCGTTTTCGCCTTGCTTGGGGTGATATGATTAAAAAAAATATCTGTTAAAATGAGATGCTAGCGTTATTTTCAATTTGGTCTCATTTAGAAAATTTATCTATCTCAACCTATATATATATATATATATATATATATATATATATATATATAGTCATCCGCAGACAGATCTGCATCACAGCTCATCAGTACGGTTAGACATCCGATTGCTTTTACTCAGGATTGAAACCCGACCGAATTGATGTCAATGGGCGATTCTACCTCTGAGCTATGAGCGCTCGGTAGAAGGAGGCAGACGTTTAGCGTGTGATGTATCATACACCAGTAGCTAGTGTGCTCTAATTCATTACATTAATGACCGATACGTAGATACTAGAGTAGATTACTGTTTTTTCAAAGTCTACCATTCTTCCAGAGTGTTCAATCAGGGTGTGAGAGCGTAAATAGTCATCCACAGACAGATCTGTTTCGCTGTATCACAGCTCATCAGTACGGTTAGACAGCCGATTGCTTTTTAGCCAGGATTGAAACCCAACTGAATTGGCGTCAGTCGGCGATTCTACCTCTGGGCCATGGGCGTTCGGTAGAAGAAGACAGACCTTGTCGCTCCTGCATCATCATTATACAAACGCCAATAGCTGAGAGTGTTCTAATTCATTGCTGAATGAACGATACGTAGATACTAGAGTAGATTACTGTTTTTTCAAAGTCTACCATTCTTCCAGGGTGCTCAATCAGGGTGTGAGAGTGTAAATAGTCATCCGCAGACTGATCTGTTTCGCTGTATCACAGCTCATATATTTATTATAAATTATATTTTAGAACATGTACACATTTTTAAATATCCACTACAAATTGTACATTTTGATACACAGGAAAATTTCACTAGAAACAAAGAAAAGAGTGCTGGATTGCTATGTGATGTGAGTTCTTCAATATGGCAGTGAATGCTGGACAATATCATCGAAGATGAAGGAAAAAACTTGAAGCAACTGAAATGTGGTTCTACAGAAGCATACTGGATATAATATGGGGGATCAGTTTCATATTACAATCCAGATATGAACTGATCCCTCATTTTTTGACCACAGCAGTTTCTATACATTTATATTCCTGAGATCCAAAAGCACAAGGATGCATTCCAGGAACTGAGAAGAGTATTAGGAAACAGGACAATTTCGCTGAAAACAAAGAAGAGACTACTGGATTGCTATGTGATGTGAGTTCTTCAATATGGCAGTGAATGCTGAACAATATCATCGAAGATGAAGGAAAAACTTGAAGCAACTGAAATGTGGTTCTACAGAAGCATACTGGATATAATATGGGGGATCAGTTTCATATTACAATCCAGATATGAACTGATCCCTCATTTTTTGACCACAGCAGTTTCTATACATTTATATTCCTGAGATCCAAAAGCACAAGGATGCATTCCAGGAACTGAGAAGAGTATTAGGAAACAGGACAATTTCGCTGAAAACAAAGAAGAGACTACTGGATTGCTATGTGATGTGAGTTCTTCAATACGGCAGTGAATGCTGGACAATATCATCGAAAATGAAGACAAAACTTTGAAGCAGCGGAAATGTGGTTCTACAGAAGGATGCTGCGGATATCGTGGACTGAGCATGCAATCAACGATGAGGTGTTGGAAAGAATGGCAACAAAAAGAAAATTAATAGCGAGCATCAGGAAGAGACAACTGAAGTTCCTGGGACGTGCAATGAGGAAGGAGAGCTTGGAGAACCTGACATGACAGGCCAGATAGAAGGAAAAAGAGACAGAGGAAGGTAGCGGATCACATATTTGAAGGGCCTGATCAGGTGAATGACAGAACGGGTGTTGCGAGGTGTAACAGGAGCAAACATACTAAGAGCCACAAGGGATAGGGAGAAGTGGCGAACCATGATCGCCTACGTCCTGGAGAGACAGGGCACACAGAAGAAAAAGAAGTTTCGACATTGAAATTACAATGTCTCATCAGGTGGTGTAGAAAGGAATGGAAAGCCTCCTTTCTTATATTTGGCGAGTTGTGTGTGGGATGTTGGTGGGGGTTAGTGATAAGGGAATAAGTCTTGTAAATTGTTCTTAGAAGTTTGAAGAAAGTGGGGTGGGTAGTGAATATAGTTGATTAATGAGTGTCGGAGAATTTTGAAGACAACTCGCCAAATATAAGGGGGTTTCCATTTCTTTCCAGACCACCTGATGAGACATTGTGATTTCACAGTCGAAACAAAATGTACCATTTGTAGTGGATATATAAAAAAAACTGCACATGTTCTAAAATATAATTTATAATAAATATTCACAGGAATATATATATATATATATATATATATATTCACAGGAATATATATATATATTATATATATCGAGCACTGTTTTAAATTAATGTTTTGGAAGTTGTAAAATTTTTCTTCGTCCCTTATTCACTCGGATATATATATATATATATATATATATATATATATATATATATATTTTCTAAACATATACTGTTAAATATAAGAAACAATTAATGTCTATTATGTTCAATCATGAGCCGTTCTAAACGTCGTATTTTGGCTTTAATTTCAGTTGAAAATAAAGACAAAAATTCTCCAACATTTGGATAATTTTTTATTAATTTGGTTCTAAGCTTTCGGGTCACATGAGCCATCTTCAGAGAGGTTATGACGGTAACACAATAACATCCACCATCACCGACGATTTTATTTTGTGTTGACATAAAACTCCGCTCGGCAACGGTAATAGTTACCAAAAATGGTAGATATTACTGTATTACCGTCTTAATAACCTCTCTGAAGATGGCTCATGTGAGCCGAAAGCTTAGAACCAAATTGATAAAAAATTATCTAAATGTTGGAGAATTTTTGTCTTTATTTTCAACTGAAATTAAAGCCAAAATACGACGTTTAGAACGGCTCATGATTAAACATAATAGACATTCATTGTCTCTTATATTTAACAGTATATGTTTAGAAAATTATCTGCTGCCACAATACACTATATATATATATATATATATATATATATATATATGCATGCGCGTGTGTGTATGTGTTCGAGTAAGTATTAATTCATTCTTGCTACATTTTTTTGTATTTGTTGCTTAAGACTACTGCCCGGGGCTAACACCTTCTTGACATCTGGACTTGCTACCTCGTTTATATATACTGTCACTTACCAACGATTATAACTTGTCCCTTTCGTCTACTGACCTAGGGCTATATCTTCTTCTCCTCCTCCTTTGCCTCTTATACAAAAGACAGCAATCGTATAAAGAAGCGACATCGTTGGCCTTCGAGCAACGCGTCTGGGGAATTGCATAATGAAAAAGACAGGGAAAAATTTGATCAAGAGTGAAGAAAGAAAAGGATAAGGAAAGTGAAAGACAAAACGAGAGAAGTTCATGAAAGAAGATAGGTAAACGCAGGAAGAATAAGAGGAAGGAAATGTAGTAAGGAAGGCAGGAAGGAAGGTAAGCTAAGAAAGACAGGAAGGTAAGCGAAAAAAGAAAAATAGGTAAGCTTAGGAAGGAAGGAAGGCGAAGGAAGAAGAAAAAAGAAAGGTAAGAGTAGCAAAGAAAAAGTGAAAAAGAAAGAGGAAGGTAAGCGACAGAAGGAAGGAAGGAAGAAAGAAAGAAAGAAAGAAAAGGGAAGTTAAGCTAAGAAAGAAAGAAAACGTAAGCATAGGAAGGAAGGAAGAAAGGAAGGAAGAAATGGAGACGTAGGAAGAATGAAAGGAAGTAAAGCGTATGAAGGAAAAATGAAATAAAGAAAGAGAAAGTAAAGCGAAGGAAGGAAAAAAGAAAGGAATGCAAAGAAAGAAAAGAAGAATGAAAAGAAGAAAAAGTGAAAAAAGAAAGAGGAAGGTAAGCGACAGAAGGAAGAGAGAAAGAAAGAAAGAAATGGAGACGTAGGAAGAATGAAAGGAAGTTAAGCGTATGAAGGAAAAATGAAATAAAGAAAGAGAGAGTAAAGCGAAGGAAGGAAGGAAAAAAGGAATGCAAAGAAAGAAAGAAAGAAAGAAAAGAAGAAAGAAAGGAATGCAAAGGAAGGTAAGCTAAGTAAAAAAAATAGAAAGGAAAAAAGTAAGTGAAGAAAGGAAGGAAGAAAGAATGAATGAAAAGAAAGAAAAGAAATAAAGAGGGAAGTAAACGAAAGAAGGAAGAAAGAAAAAGGAAGGTAAGCTAAGTAAAAAAAAAAAAAAAGGAAAAAGAAAGAAAGAAATCAAGGTAAATATTGACGTGAAATGAAGATAGGAAGACCTTTCGAAAAGAAATAAATGGCCAAGCATCAATAAAAGAGCCGGGGCTAAGAAACAAATCCTGAAAAAAATGGAAGTGAGATATGAAAGCGGGAATAAAGTTTAAGGAATTAACGAAAAAAATAAAAACTTAAACAACATGAAAGAAAAAAAATCTGGAAAGAAAAGACACGAGAGAAAGACTGAAAAACAACGGTTTGAAAAAAAAAAACTACTCTTCCCATAAAATACGACTGGAGTAAAAATATGGCACACAAGAGGAAAGATAAAGAACTTTAAAGAACGTGAAAAAAAATAGTCAAAGGAAACGTAAAAGTTAGTTAAATGTGAAATAAGGAAGGAAAATTATGAATGATGAACGAGAAGGTTAGGCTGGTTGATTGTCATGCCAATCCTTATCGGGTTATTGTCGAATATTGTATGGGACATTTAGTGAGAACCCAACTCCCTATGCAAGAGTAATGGCCGACCAAACTAAAATCATTCACACGTACTCCACCCAGAGGCACTTGAAATTGATTGTCACGGTGAAATGGCGATGCGAGTGATTTCTAAGTGAGATTGATTGATTGATTTTACATGTCACCCCCTTTTCGGAATATTTGAATTTTATACGGTCCACATAGTGAGAAACAGACTCATTAAATAGCAGTAATAGATAAACTAGAGTAGCTTCCCTAGCCATTACTTGACGCCGTGGTGATTAGAGAAACGGTAAACTGGAAAAAAAGATAGGTAAGGACACAGAACACACACAGTATTTACATTATTCGGACTATTGTCCTCATCTTTGTTGCAATTTGTACGATGTTTCGATCATTGTACGCTCCGGCCTTCTTCAGGTGCTAGGAATTTCGAACTGAACTCTTTATTACAATCACTGGGGTATATCATCTTCATTCCTTGCCGGAAGGCCGGAGCATATTTTTTTTTTTTAATCACATCACCCCAAGCAAGGCGGTAAGGCCACTGGTGTGCAGGGGGCTACGTAAGAGTGAATAGATTGGAAAAGAGAAAGCCGGAAACCACGTCCTAAGCAGGGAACAAGGGATGAGCCTCTACACCTGTTCAATAGACGTGGGTGGAGTGTGAACCGGGCGATAGTTCAGTCTATCTACTCCAGTTAATCACAACAAATAATAACTTCTCATACCAGAAATTCAAGCAGAAGACAATCAGGTGATAATAACAACAAAGATGAGGATATTAGTTTGAATGTAAATAATAACACCTCATTCCTGAAATTCAGACAGAAGGCGATGAAATGATAAAAACAACAAAAATGAGGACAATAATGAATAATGACAACTCTTTATTTCAGAAATTTAGCCAGGATCTCTGTTTGTTTGACAAGAGCCACAGAATTAGATCAAGAAAGTAAATAAATAGTAAAAAAATGAATTTGTTTAGCAAAACTAACAACTACTTACCAGGACAATTGATCAGCAGATAAAACGACAGGTAAACAAAAGACAGGTAAACAAAAGACAGGTAAACAAAAGACAGGCACAAACAAAAGACAGGTAAACAAAAGACAGGTAAACAAAAGACAGGTAAACAAAAGACAGGTAAACAAAAGACAGGTAAACAAAAGACAGGCACACAAAAGACAGGTAAACAAAAGACAGGTAAACAAAAGACAGGCACACAAAAGACAGGTAAACAAAAGACAGGTAAACAAAAGACAGGTAAACAAAAGACAGGTAAACAAAAGACAGGTAAACAAAAGACAGGTAAACAAAAGACAGGCACACAAAAGACAGGCAAACAAAAGACAGGTAAACAAAAGACAGGTAAACAAAACAAAAGAATTGGATATAAACAGGTGGGCCTTTGTGGACAATAGTGAATCGATTGATGACAGACAGGCAGCGAGATTGGAGCAATGAACGGGAAAGCAGGAGATATTTTGGAATGTACATCATATTTACGTATTTATTAAGCTTATTTTAGTCTGACATAAGATCATATGTATTTATCGCCCAGAAAGTATCAGACTAACTTTAATAGTCTAGCTAAGCAAGTTAACTAACTCTTACATAATAGTGTAGTGATCTGTTTTTGTTTTTGTTTTTTAAATAATGTTCACCATTTATTAGTAAAAGTGCTCATTATCAGGGATAGAGAGTAAATAAATATAAAAATGGAAGCTGAGTGGCGACAGTCTGGTTCATAACTGAACGCAATTTTCAGGACATCACACAGACACACACACACACACATATATATATATATATATATATAGAGAGAGAGAGAGAGAGAGAGAGAAAGAGAGAGAGAAAATCTATGCAAGCGCCAACAAACCTACCTAGGTTTCACCCTTCGGCTTGAAGGGTGAAACCTAGGTAGGTTAGTTGGCTCTTGCTTAGATTTTCTGTCTTTGTTTGCTCTTCTTTCGTATTGAGCGCTTTAGTGTTAGGGTTTTCGTCTTGGGTTTTTTTTTCTTTCCTACGAGTGTTTGACTTTTTGTTCATGTACTTCGTTTGTTTCTTTTTTTACTTCCCCTTCTTTTCCCTCCGAGTTCGTTCTCGGTGGGTTTTTCAAGACGATTTAAATTATAGCTTCATTAATACTAGTTTTGGCAGAGTTAGTTCTGTTACTATTGGTATTGTTGTTGCTATGGTTAATTATATTTATATATATATATATATATATAAATATATAAATAAGACAGAGAATCTTGTTTGCTCTTCTTTCGTATTGAGCGCTTTAGTGTTAGGGTTTTCGTCTTGGGTTTTTTTCTTTCTTACGAGTTCTTGACTTTTTGTTCATGTACTTCGTTTGTTTCTTTTTTTACTTCCCCTCCTTTTCCCTCCGAGTTCGTTCTCGGTGGGTTGTACAAGACGATTTAAATTATAGCTTAATTAATTCTAGTTTTGGTAGAGTTAGTTCTGTTACCATTGGTATTGTTATAATTACTAATGGTGGATGTCTTTATGTTAACGTTCCTGTAACCTCTCTGAAGATGGCACATGTGAGTCGAAAGCTTAGAACCAACACAATACAAAAATTATCCAGATGTTGGAAAATTGTTTGTCTTTATTTTCACCTGAAATTAAAGCCATAATACGATGTTTAGAACGGCTCATGATTAAACATAATAGAGATTCATTGTCTGTTATATTTAACAGTATATGTTTAGAATATATATATATATATATATATATATATATATATATATATATATGGTGTGTGTATGTGTACCCAATGTATATAAGGCCACATGGAGGTCAAACTCTGTGATAATTTAACATGCGATCAACTCAAACACCTGTATGGACTATGTTGTTTTGACAGTGTGCTTTGTGTCACACAAGCAACTGACCACTTTAAACAAATCTTAGTGCAGGTTGATCGATAGATGGATGGCTAACAGTTCAAGACAAGAGCATGCAGGTCACAAGTACCATGAATAGGCGTAAAACGAATGGCACCATCCATTGCTGACCCTCATTTATTCTGTACGATAAGAGAGTCTATTATATATATATATATATATATATATATATATATATACATATATATAGATAGATAGATAGATAGATATTACGGAAATTAAAGAAGATTAGCGAAATGGTTATAACCAACCGACAATTTGAAATTATTTGTTTGAACATTATTTTTGATCGATACTCATATTTAAATCGTTATTCTGTTTATAATAAATAATCAGGCCGGTAGAAAATATATATATATATACTCTTTGATTATAAACAAAATGTCTACTTAAATACGAGTATCGATAAAAAATAATTTTCAAACAAATAATTTCAAATTGTCACATATATATATATATATATATATATATATATATATATATATATATATATTCTTTAATCCGAAATGAAAAAAGCAGGAAGGTAAATTCCAAGAGTTTGATTCTAGTTAATATTAAAAAAAAATTTTAATATTAAAAAATGATACAGGAGGAGAGTTCAATGTACTTAAAATTACAGAGCCAATATAAATTAAAGTATTTTTTCAAAAGTCAAAAATGTTGAATGAACATTTCAACATGAAATCTCTAATAGAGAATTCACGTCTCCTTAACAGACAGTTCTATATCCAAAATGAAGAAAAACAGGTTTAAGTAGGGGAAGACAATAATAAATAACGGTTAAGATTTGGGAGATATACGCCACAAAGAATTTTTTCTAAAAGTCAGTCTATTTTTGGTTTTTATTTTGTAAGTCACGAGATGGGAGATTGACATGTCTAACTTAATAGACGGAGAGAATATAGGAAATGGGAGGTCGCTAACTTTGGACTTGGGTTAAACAAACAGAACATAAAGGGAAGAGGCGGAATATAAGAGTGTATAGAGAAAAAACTAGAGAAGGAGAAAAAAGAAAGAAAAAGAGAGAATATCAAATAGAGAACGCTCGATACGTGTCAAATACATTTAACTTTAAATGTTTAAAAGGGTTAGAGATTTGGAAACTTATTTTAAAATGGATATTTAGTGTAAAGCTAAATTAGAAATTAAAAATAAGATTTTAAAAAATTAAATTAAGTTTATTTAATTAAGCATATTTTTAGGTATAGACGGACTAAATAACACTTAAAGACAATTATAAATTTAAAAATTATTAAAAAGATATATGCTAATGAAGTAGAAAAGGGGTTTAGTAAAGGACTCCATATTTTATAAAGATAGGCAATTAAAGGAGACTAAAAGAGGAAGGTAGAGGGGTTAAATTACTTTTTAAAGTTTAAATTACAAAATTTATCACAAAACCTTAAATTTATATTAATATCATAAAGTCTAAAAATTAGGAATTTTAAATTTTAAATTTTAAATTAAGTATTCAAAACACTGGCTTTATGACGTTACTTACTAATCAATTCCCTTCTAAGATTCAGGAGCAGGTGCTAGTAAAGATATTTCAATATTAAAATTTTTTTTTTCTAGTAAACACAGATGGCACCTATCACGAAAATTCCTTGAAATACGGGCTGAACCGATTAGTTTCCAGCTAATTTCAGGATCCAGCCCTTCCTCTTTCATTTTCTAGAATATCCGTGAAAGGGCTGTCTGGTACTTTTGACCCGGGTTCGAAAATGAATACCTGTGGTTATAAAGTGTCTGCATAAAAGGTCCAGCGGACATACCAATATAGGTTCGGCAGTTATTTTTATTGTTTAATGGAGAAATGCGGGCTTCACAAATCACCTGGGTGGATTTGCATTTGCCCTCCACCGGGCAGGCGTCCACAGAGCTACAGAGACTTTATAACCACAGGTATTCATTTTCGAACCCGGGTCAAAAGTACCAGACAGCCCTTTCACGGATATTCTAGAAAATGAAAGAGGAAGGGCTGGATTCTGAAATTAGCTGGAAACTAATAGGTTCAGCCCGTATTTCAAGGAATTTTCGTGATAGGTGCTGTCTGTGTTTACTAGAAAAAAAAATTTTAATATTGAAATATCCTTACCAACACCTGCTCCTGAATCTTCCGATTTACCATGAAATAACGTGTCTGCCCTAATTTTTCTTATATATATATATATATATATATATATATATATATATATATATATATAAACATAAACAAAATATTACGGAAATTAACGAATTTTAACGAAACTTATTAGGTAAGCAAATCCGACAATTTGTAATGAATTATTTTGAACATTTGAAATTTTTTAAATTTTGTTCGATTTACTCGTAAAATTTTTAAGTAGATATTCTGTTTTTAATTAAACAGTATTTTTATATTTATATCTACCAGACAGATTATTTTACGATAAATTTTATTGCGAAAATGTGTGCTATCAGGCCGGTAGATATAAATATAAAATACTGTTTAATTAAAAACAGAATATCTACTTAAATACGAGTATCGGTAAAAATAATGTTCAAAATAATTCATTACAAATTGTCGGTTGCTTATAACCAAGTTTCGTTAAAATTCGTTAATTTCCGTAACATGTTTACCTTTGTTGACATTTACGATACATTTCAGAGCAGATATGGTTTGTTTACGGTAGATCGAAAATTGTGTTATATAGGCATGATAAAAACCTTGTCTGATCAAGAGGCTATTCATGGTCGAGTGGTTAAGACAGTACCAGATCAAATGATAGCTTCCCCTATGTAAATTGGGGTCGCAGGTTCGAATCCTGCTGGATAGCACACATTTTCACAATAAAATTTATCGTAAAATAATCAGGCCGGTAGATATAAATATAAAATACTGTTTAATTAAAAACAGAATATCTACTTAAATACGAGTATCGGTAAAAATAATGTTCAAAATAATTTATTATATATATATATATATCGACGTTGTACGGACATTTACGAAATATTTATTTTTAATCTTTAGAAAATCGCTTTGCGGCATGCCGGTTAGTTTGTGTGGAATGTGACACAAAGACACATCCTGGTTAAAAGTCATTGAACTTTATTCAAAAACACCCACACTATATCAGTCAGTTAAGTGCCATACGTGATACACGCTTGGGCGATCATGTCTTGAAAAAGACATGACTGACTGGGCAGAATATTATCCCGCAGTAGGTTGCCATTTCTTTCTGCGGTAGACTGGTTGCCGACCAAGGAAGAGACGGATTAATACCTTTCCTTTCCCAAGGGTATTTGCGCGTAAGTGAATACAGTGGAAACAGCTGGAATTCGAACTCGGCTAACCGGTTTCTCGATCCGAGCCGATATCCACTGTACCACAAAACAGACTACCAAATACACACAAATCGAACATACCAATGACACCTATATCAGTAATAAGCAGCGCTCCACAAGTACTAGCCTGCGTACTAAGCCAAATCCTAACCTATTCTTTGTCATAATCGCCCGGTTCACACTCCACCCTCGTCTATTGAACAGGTGAACAGGCTCATCCCTTGTTCCCTGTTTAGGATGTGGTTTCCGGTTTTCTCTCTTCCAAACTTCTTCTTCTTTTTTTTTTTTCAATTGGAGTAGATAGACTAAACTATCGCCCGGTTCATACTCCACCCTCGTCTATTGAACAGGTGAACAGGCTCATCCCTTGTTCCCTGTTTAGCATATGGTTTCCGGTTTTCTCTCTTCCAATCTTCTCATTCTTTTTTTTTTTTTTTTTTTCAATTAGAGTAGACTAAACTATCGCTCGGTTCACACTCCACCCTCGTCTATTGAACAGGTGAAGAGGCTCATCCCCTGTTCCCTGTTTTGGATGTGGTTTCCGGTTTTCTCTCTTCCAATCTTCTCATTCTTTATTTTTTTTTTTTTTTCAATTGGAGTAGATAGACTAAACTATCGCCAGGTTCACACTCCACCCTCGTCTATCGAACAGGTGAAGAGGCTCATCGCTTGTTCCCTGTTTAGGATGCGGTTTCTGGTTTTCTCTTTTCCGATCTCTTCACTCCTACGTAGCCCTCTGCACATCAGTGGCGTTACCGCCTTGCTCGGGGTGATATGATTAAAAAAAAAAATTAGTCCCTCACAAATAAAAAATGCAGGTGACCTCCAAAACAAATTAAAAAATCATAAACAACAAAAACAAACATATATCCAGTTTAGACATAAAATCTCTACACACAACCGTCCCTATAGAGAAATACCTAAATCTTCTTATT
>JBBBDQ010030106.1:70000-75000 GCA_037127315.1 Ascarosepion bandense
AAAGGCATCCCAGTCAGCTTTTTGGTAGAGGTAGGAGGTTCTATGAGTAGGGGGATCCTGGGGGGAAGGAGATTGGAAAGAAATACTGAGGGAGACTACAGCGTCGGAGTTGCCGAGAGGGCAAAGCTGCGAGACTTGACAGGCGTCGGGCGCAGAGGTGAAACATATCTCCGGGGCAGTGAGGAATGACTCCGAGGGTGTGCTTGGGAAGCGAGTGGGGAAGTCCACTACTTGCGTAAGGGATTGGGAAATAGCAAAGTTCGCGGCGTGAATGCCCGCCGAATCAGTAACAGCGTTTTCAAGCCACTCAGAGTGATGGGCATTGAGGTCTCCAAATACAAATATGTGGGCAAATGGGTGATAGGAAATAGCCTTATCTATGTCGTCGGCAATGCTATCTAGTAGGGAGTAAAGCCAGGAGAGGAGGGGAGAACGGTAAAGGAAGAATAGGTAGCTAAATCGAACTGAGGAGAGACAAAGGGAGACATATGTATTGGTGGTCAGTAGATTCGAGTGAAGTCAACTTAGTTATGGGAGGTACTCGCTGACATAAACACCCAGCCCATGCATGTGGACAGTAGAATCCTTCCTTAAAAGGGGGAAGATAACCAGGATGAAGAGGTCAGAGGAGGGAATAGCTGAGTTGAGGTTAGTTTCGCAGAGCGCGAGGATGTCTTGGGACTTTTCATGCAGGAACGCTTCTACACTAAAGTTAGTACGAATGCCTCGGATATTAGTGAAGGAGAGGTTAATGGGCTTAGGTGGTTTGGATTTAGCTGGTTTAGGGTCATTTCTGTTTTGTCTTGTCATGTTTTTGTTTATAGAAAGGGACCTAGGGTAGAGGATACAGGCGGTCATTACCCACGATCTTTGCTGGGAGGGAGACTGGCTAGGGCTGCAACAAGGTGGCCTCGGGTTGCCCACCGAAAGCGCTTGCAGGGACAATCTATCCATGCGCGACATGGCACTACAAGAACCCCGATATTATACAACTGTTGATCAGAGCAGCCGCTCTTGACGCTACGCAAGAGTTAGCTCCTAACTACCAGTCGGAAGCAGCAACCAGGAAACTGCCAACCCGGTACCCTCACAGTGATGAGCCATTGCCACCAACCGGCCAGATCGCAGGAAACTCGCGGAAGCACCAGTACCAAGGTCTGAAGAGAGAGGAGAGGAAAAAACCGGAAACCACATCCTAAACAGGAAACAAGGAACGAGCCTCTACTCCAGTTCAATAGACGTGGAGGAGTATAGACCGGGCGATAGTGTGACCTATCTACTCCTATTAAAAAAAAAAAAAAAAAAAACTTACAAACTTACAAAAGTGGAGTTTAACTAAGTTTTAACTTAGTTAAAGTCCAAATGAACTCCAAAAAAGGGGGGACAAAAACACAGATATATATAAAAACAAAAAAATAAAAACAAACAAAAAACAAAACAAACGGAAAATACCTCTCAGTTTAACACAGGAAATTTGAATTGAAGATTCATTCTTCAATTCTTGCTTTTCCCAAGAGTTAACGGCGAGTAGGCCTGCTAGGTAAATTCCCATTCAAAGAACAGCACGTGGCATGGAGCTGTAATGGCTGCTGATAACTCGGCCAAAGTAGCTTCGCATAGCAGAATAAATATAAATTTCAAAAATTTTTTTTTTTTTTTCCTCCCAAATGAAGAAGAACTCCGAAAAGGGGGGGGACAAAACACAGATATATATAAAAACAAAAAAAAAAATAAAAAAAAACAAACAAACAAACAAACGGAAAATACCTCTCAGTTTAACAGAAATTTGAATTGAAGATTCATTCTTCAATTCTTGCTTTTCCCAAGAGTTAACGGCGAGTAGGCCTGCTAGTAAATTCCCATTCAAAGAACAGCACGTGGCATGGAGCTGTAATGGCTGCTGATAACTCGGCCAAAGTAGCTTCGCATAGCAGAATAAATATAAATTTCAAAATTTTTTTTTTTTTTCCTCCCAAATGAAGCATGAACTCCGAAAAAGGGGGGGGGGACAAAAACACAGATATATATAAACAAAAAATAAAAAAAAACAAACAAAACAAACAAACGGAAAATACCTCAGTTTAACACAGGAAATTTGAATTGAAGATTCATTCTTCAATTCTGCTTTTCCCAAGAGTTAACGGCGAGTAGGCCTGCTAGGTAAATTCCCATTCAAAGAACAGCACGTGGCATGGAGCTGTAATGGCTGCTGATAACTCGGCCAAAGTAGCTTCGCATAGCAGAATAAATATAAATTTCAAAATTTTTTTTTTTTTCCTCCCAAATGAAGCATGAACTCCGAAAAAGGGGGGGGACAAAAACACAGATATATATAAAAACAAAAAAATAAAAAAAAAAACAAACAAAACAAACAACGGAAAATACCTCTCAACACAGGAAATTTGAATTGAAGATTCATTCTTCAATTCTTGCTTTTCCCAAGAGTTAACGGCGAGTAGGCCTGCTAGGTAAATTCCCATTCAAAGAACAGCACGTGGCATGGAGCTGTAATGGCTGCTGATAACTCGGCCAAAGTAGCTTCGCATAGCAGAATAATATAAATTTCAAAATTTTTTTTTTTTCCTCCCAAATGAAGCATGAACTCCGAAAAAGGGGGGGGGACAAAAACACAGATATATATAAAAACAAAAAATAAAAAAACAAAACAAAACAAAACAAACAAACGGAAAATACCTCTCAGTTTAACACAGGAAATTTGAATTGAAGATTCATTCTTCAATTCTTGCTTTTCCCAAGAGTTAACGGCGAGTAGGCCTGCTAGGTAAATTCCATTCAAAGAACAGCACGTGGCATGGAGCTGTAATGGCTGCTGATAACTCGGCCAAAGTAGCTTCGCATAGCAGAATAAATATAAATTTCAAAATTTTTTTTTTTTTTTTCCTCCCAAATGAAGCATGAACTCCGAAAAGGGGGGGGGGACAAAAACACAGATATATATAAAAACAAAAAAATAAAAAACAAACAAACAAACAAACGGAAAATACCTCTCAGTTTAACACAGGAAATTTGAATTGAAGATTCATTCTTCAATTCTGCTTTTCCCAAGAAAGCACCTATGAGTAGGCCTGCTAGGTAAATTCCCATCCAAGGAACAGCACGTGGCATGGAGCTGTAATGGCTGCTGATAGCCAAAGTAGCTTCTGCATAGCAGAATAAATATAAATTTCAAAATTTTTTTTTTTTTTTCCTCCCAAATGAAGCATGAACTCCGAAAAAGGGGGGACAAAAACACAGATATATATAAAAACAAAAAATAAAAAACAAACAAACAAACAAACGGAAAATACCTCTCAGTTTAACACAGGAAATTTGAATTGAAGATTCATTCTTCAATTCTTGCTTTTCCCAAGAGTTAACGGCGAGTAGGCCTGCTAGGTAAATTCCCATTCAAAGAACAGCACGTGGCATGGAGCTGTAATGGCTGCTGATAACTTCACAAGTAGCTTTGCATAGCAGAATAAATATAAATTTCAAAATTTTTTTTTTTTTTCCTCCCAAATGAAGCATGAACTCCGAAAAAGGGGGGGGGGGGACAAACACAGATATATATAAAAACAAAAAAATAAAAAAAACAAACAAAACAAACAAAACGGAAAATACCTCTCAGTTTAACACAGGAAATTTGAATTGAAGATTCATTCTTCAATTCTTGCTTTTCCCAAGAGTTAACGGCGAGTAGGCCTGCTAGGTAAATTCCCATTCAAAGAACAGCACGTGGCATGGAGCTGTAATGCTGATAACTCGGCCAAAGTAGCTTCTTGCATAGCAGAATAAATATAAATTTCAAAATTTTTTTTTTTTTTTTCCTCCCAAATGAAGCATGAACTCCGAAAAAGGGGGGGACAAAAACACAGATATATATAAAAACAAAAATAAAAAAACAAACAAAACAACAAAATAAACAAACGGAAAATACCTCTCAGTTTAACACAGGAAATTTGAATTGAAGATCATTCCTTCAATTCTTGCTTTTCCCAAGAGTTAACGGGCGAGTCGGCCTGCTAGGTAAATTCCCATTCAAAGAACAGCACGTGGCATGGAGCTGTAATGGCTGCTGATAACTCGGCCAAAGTAGCTTCGCATAGCAGAATGCAATATAAATTTCAAAATTTTTTTTTTTTTCCTCCTAAATGAAGCATGAACTCCGAAAAGGGGGGGACAAAAACACAGATATATATAAAAACAAAAATAAAAAAAACAAAAACAAAACAAACAAACGGAAAATACCTCTCAGTTTAACACAGGAAATTTGAATTGAAGATTCATTCTTCAATTCTTGCTTTTCCCAAGAGTTAACGGCGAGTCGGCCTGCTGTGTACCCATTCAAAGAACAGCACGTGGCATGGAGCTGTAATGGCTGTATGATACTCGCCAAAGTAGCTTCTGCATAGCAGAATAAATATAAATTTCAAAATTTTTTTTTTTTTCCTCCCAAATGAAGCATGAACTCCGAAAAAGGGGGGACAAAAACACAGATATATATAAAAACAAAAAATAAAAAACAAACAAACAAACAAAACAAACAAACGGCAAATACCTCACAGTTTAACACATTAGGAAATTTGAATTGAAGATTCATTTCAATTCTTGCTTTTCCCAAGAGTTAACGCAGAAATGGCCTGCTATAAATTCCCATTCAAAGAACAGCACGTGGCATGGAGCTCGTAATGGCTGCTGATAACTGGCCAAAGTAGTCATAGCAGAATAAATATAAATTTCAAAATTTTTTTTTTTCCCTCCAAATGAAGCATGAACTCCGAAAAAGGGGGGGGGGACAAAAAAACACAGATATATATAAAAACAAAAAAATAAAAAAAAACAACAAAACAAACAAACGGAAAATTCTCCTCAGTTTAACACAGGAAATTTGAATTGAAGATTCATTCTTCAATTCTTGCTTTTCCCAAGAGTTAACGGCGAGTCGGCTCATAGGTAAATTCCCATTCAAAGAACAGCACGTGTGCATGTGGAGCTGTAAT
>JBBBDQ010030106.1:80000-105771 GCA_037127315.1 Ascarosepion bandense
TATAGAGAGAGAGAGAGAGAGAGAGAGATTTTAGTCTCGTACGTTTTTGTTTTTAGCTTGTGTATTTGTGTAAGTATATATCTAATTATGTTTATTTGTTTACGCACTGAAATAGGATTGTGTTTGTCTTGACCTCATTCATTCAAGGCCATTGTCATCTTACGAATCCGCTCTTACATGTATCCAATATTGTAGCTTTTACAGTCGTTTCCCAAACCTGGCTTTAAAATTTAACAGATAAATTGACACGTCAACAAAAGCAAAATTTTAAAATTTGTGTGTGCATATATGCGGGCGTATATTAATCTGTATATGTGTCTTTATGTGTGTATACTCGTCTATTTGTCTATGTGTGGATGTTTGTAGGTTTGTATGTGTGCGTTTGTCTTCTCCTCGTTTAATATCTGAATAACTTTCATCTAAATCTAATGAATTGTTAAACTTAGAATTTAAAATTTGCAATAAAAATAAAGTGAATCTAATAATTGATTAATGATGCTGATCTCTGGCGCGTCTTAGACCGCTCAACCACGAATGATACCACAGTCTAAACGAAGTCAAATCAAACAGGTTCGATTCCTGCCGAGTGACACACATCTTCGTAACAAAATTTATCGTAAATAATCAGGCCGGTAGAAATAAATATATGAATATACTGTTTGATTTTAAACAGAATATCTACTCAAATACGAATATCGATTAAAAAATAATGTTCAAACAAATAATTTCAATAAGTCGGTTGTTAAACTATTTCGTTAATTTTCGTGGTTTTCCGTAACAGTGTATGTTTGCATTTGTTAACATTACGATACATTTCAGAGCAGAGATGGTTATTTGCGTAGAATCGAAAATTGTGTTATACAAGCTTGATTTGACTTCGTTTAGACTGTAGTCGAATGGTCTAAGACGCGCTAAATCAATTGGTGGCTTCCCCTATGTTGTTAGGAGTCGCAGGTTCGAATCCTGCCGAGTGACACGCATTTCCGTAACAAAATTTATCGTAAATAATCAGGCCGGTAGAAATAAATATACTGTTTGATTAAAAACAGAGTGTTTACTCGAATATGAGTATCGATTAAAAATAATGTTTCAACAAATAATTTCATATTTTATATAGTAATAATATATTATTGTATATATTACTATATAAAATATATTGTAGAACAATGATATTGACTTTGACTTGTATAAAAATATGTATGCTATTGGCACACTGAATGATTCTAAACCCTAAGTCCACAACGATGTTACCTAACACTTGAACATTTAGAAAATTGTTTAAAACTCAAAGTATGTTGCCAATACTGAGCAACTGGCTAGGACTATGCAAGACCAAGGCTCCCATTAAGAATAAAAACTGTTTTTAAAAGTTTCTTTTGTTTTATTTGTATTAGTGTGGTTTACATATTATTGTATATATTACTATATAAAATATATTGTAGAACAAAAATATTGACCTTGACTTTTATAAAAAAAAAAAATATGTATGCATTTAGCACACTAAATAATTTTAAAACCCTGAGTCGGTATATAGTTAGTAAACTGTTGCTGACCCTTGTCTAGTCTCTTTTTCATTTGTGAGGAAATTGTCCAGCATTCACTGATATTATGTAATATTCCAGCACTCTGTTCTTTTTTTTCTAAAGAGATTTTCCTGTTTCGCAATACTTTGCTTAGCTTTTGGAAGGCATCTCTACCAAAAATTAATATTACATAACAGTCCAGTACTCTTTTCTTTGTTTCTAACAAAATTTTCTGTTTCTTAATACATTACTTTTGAAAGGCACCATCACCATTCATTGCTAAAAAGATCATTAATATTTTATAACTGTTCAGTACTCTTTTTTTTTGTTTCTAAAGAGATTTTCCTGTTTCGCAATACTTTGCTTAGCTTTTGGAAGGCATCTCTACCAAAAATTAATATTACATAACAGTCCAGCACTCTTTTCTTTGTTTCTAGCGAAATTTTCTGTTTCTTAATACTTTACTTTACTTTTGGAAGGCATCTTTCACTATCCCAGCACGTCTTTAGATTTCACTGTCACGCTTTCTTTCCTCATAACACTTCCCAGATATATAAAGTTTCGTACCAGTTTGATTTTGATATCTCCAGTTTGTAATTTTATAACGTGCTGTTTCTTTTGTTAATAAATATATATTTCATCTTGCAATTGATAATTAGTCCTTTATTCTAGCTTTCTGAAACTACCTTTTTTAAACTCTTTCTCCATTATGTGACGAGAAATCCTGCTGTCACTTTCTGATTCAAAATATTTTTTTAGTTTCAGTTTTCTTTAAAACTTTATTTCCTGTGTATAGAATTCTCACCATCCGTCTGTAGAACTACATTTTTGTTGTCTTTATTGAACTTGTGATAAGATTTTTCAGCATTCACTGCTATATAGGAGGATTGATATTACATAACATTACCGTACTTTGTTCTTTGTTTTTAACGAAATATTCCTGTTTCTTAATACTTTGCTTAGATTTAAAATATCTTTTTTCGCTATTTCAATACGCCCTCGGATTTGGGTGTTTCGTTTTCCTTTTTCCGTTTTCACTTGGTGGATTTTGACATCCCCAATTTATAAATGTTGGGCTCTTTTGCTAGCAATCACGTATCTATTCTTACCATGGTCCTTAATTACAGTTTTTTTTTTGTTTTTTTTTTAATCATCTCACCCCAAGCAAGGCATTCCACTGCCACTCTTGCGCAAGGGGCTACATAGGAAGGTAAAGAGAAGGAGTGGTTAGACATAGGGAATGTCGGGAGGAAGGTGACAGATGAGTAAGGATACCGAGGATGAGGGTTGGGCAGATGGGAAGAGTGTTTGATAGAATGGGAGCAGGTTAGTGTGTTAGGAGGTGTCTATTGATCTTACATTTAAACTCCTGGAGATTGTAGCCGTCGGGGAAGCAATCGTTTGGAAGAGAATTCCACAGTCGGGAAGTGCGAGGAAAGAAACTGTTGGAGTAGAAGTTACGGCTGCATTTTATCGGTTTCACTGTAAAAGGGTGGGATCTAGTTGCTAATCTAGTATCTCGTTCAAATACGTATTTAGTTGAGTCCTTTCTTCTTCCTTTCATTTTCTTATTTTCTGTAGGTGTTTTCTGCCTGTGTTTGTTATTAATACTGTGTCGTCTGCATACCTAATGTCTTTAAAATTGTGGCCGTTGGTAGGGGTTTCTAATTCTCTCAGAATTTCCTCACTTTATAGGTTGAATAATTTCGATGATAAGAGCCACCCTTGTTTTGCAACCCTTTCTATTTTTGCACACAAGAAAATAATTCCCCATGCATTTCTAAGAGGTAAATTAAGTATACTTCCGCTTCATTTCTCACTGGTGCCCCCTAGGTACGAATTTGCACGAGATACTAGATTAGCAACTAGGTCCCACTCTTTTACAGTGAAACCGATAAAATGTAACCGTAATTTTTACTCCAACAGCTTCTTTTCTCGCACTTTCCGCCTGTGAAATTCTCTTCCACATACTTGGTTCCCTGACAGCTACAATCTTCAGGAGTTTAAATGTAAGGTCAATAGACATCTCCTAATACACTAACTTGCATCCATTCTCCCATTTACATCCTTACCCGTCTATCACCATCCTTCTGACATTTCCTATATCTAACCACTCTTTCTCACCACCTTCCCCTATGTAACCCCCTGCGCAATAGTGGCAGTGGAATGCCTTGCTTGGGATGAAATGATTTTTAAAAAAATATATCCCATGCATTTTTAATAATAAAAAAAAAATAATTTCCCATACTTATCTACAAACTAGCAGCATAGCCCGGCGTTGCTCGGGTGTAATAAATCGGATAAAAATTGTGAATTTGTATAAAGGACATACAGACAGATAAACAGTCACGCACACATCTTGCCTTTTATATATATATATATATATATATATATATATTATCGATTTTTTGCACTATTGTAAGAACTGCAACCTTGAAACATCTGAATATCATTTTTTATGTCTTTGTCTATGAGTGTATCAAATTTGATTAAAATCGGACCACTCCTGCTATAACCCGATTTTTTCGATTATCGATTTTCGATATCTATCGTGGATACCTCGACACAAAACCTAGTTAAGAACATTCGCAGACGCTTATAGTACAGCTGTGTAAATTTTCAATAAAATCGGTTCTGCCGTTTCGGAGCCTATAGGTAACGGACACACACACACACACACACAGACAAAGTTCCATTTATAAATAAGTTTAGATAGATTTAGATAGATAAACAAAAATAATTTCTCGTGAATCCAAACAAAAATCATTTGTCTTCATGATAAAAGCAGTAATTTCCAGTGCATTCTGATGGGGAAATAATTCTCTCTAAATTTCTGTAAAAGTTTTAAATATTTGCTATGACATTGTAGTTGCTATCATTAAAATAAATAAGAGTTTTGTTACATTTGTTTAATAATATAGCAAAATGATTCTATTAATGTTGTCTATCTGTATTGTTATTACTATTATTATTATTATTATTACTATTATTATTGTTATTACTATTATTATTGTTATTACTATTATTATTATTATTACTATTATTATTGTTATTACTATTATTATTGTTATTACTATTATTACTATTATTATTGTTATTACTATTATTATTATTATTACTATTATTATTGTTATTACTATTATTATTGTTATTACTATTATTATTATTATTACTATTATTATTGTTATTACTATTATTATTATTATTACTATTATTATTGTTATTACTATTATTATTGTTATTACTATTATTACTATTATTATTGTTATTACTATTATTATTATTATTACTATTACTATTATTATTGTTATTACTATTATTATTCAGTCACATTGATAAAGTAAGAAATAAATTTGTTCGGACACAAATTACCGGAAGTAAATAATTATTACGCTTCGACTGTTTTATTCAACAAAGCGAGTTAAGTCAAGTATCGATCAGGCGAATGATTTAATCGAATCATTCAAATATTTTATTGTCTTTTTTTTTTTTTTTTTTTGCAAAACCCAAAAAGAAAACGACCATCAACGACAATAGTTAATACAATACGAAAGAATTTAATAATTATAATCGCGCAAAAAGTATTGAATTGATATGTCGCTAATGCTTAGCCTTGTAGACGAAATGCGTAGTGAATAGCAAATATACAAAACGTGGTTGGGACAGAGAAGAAAATACTTTCAGCTACAAGAACCTCTCTCCATCCTCCCGTGTCTGTATTAAAGAAAGAGAAGATATACTGTGTCTATTTGCATAATGATCTTTTCTAGTTATCTTCCTGATGTTCAGTTGAAATTCGTCAAAGGCGGCGCCGTAGTTTTTGCATACCCAAAGTACTTTCGATCTCTTCTTTCAGGGATGAATTGCGAAGACAACCTTAATGCACTGTGACCGTTGCAAAGGTGCTTTTGCAAGCAGCCCTCTCTACTATAATAAAGACCTGTGTGTGTGTGTGTACTCTACCGGCCATAATTATTAGGCCACCCCAGTTTTTTAAAACGAATGATGTATTTCATACTATTTTCGGTATTTATTGCCAAGTGAATAATTCTAAATGAGAATAGAATGGTTCTTTTGTTATTATTACTTTGCAAAATTTTACAAGGCAAGGAAGCAAAGATGAACTCGTCCGAATGACTTTAAATTTTCTTCATTCTTTCATTGATGAAACTACAATATAGGTAATTATTAAATATTTATAAATTCATTTCATGCACATGTTATTGTGCAATATTAACAAAAGAAACGTTCTGTTTTCATTTACAATTATTCACTTGGCAATAAATACTAAAAAATAGTATGAAATACATCATTTTTTAAAAGAGGGGTTTAATAATTATGGCCGGTACTAATATCATCAAAAATGAGGACAAAACTGGAGGCGGCCGAAATGTGGTTCTACAGAAGGATGCTACGGATATCGTGGACTGAGCATGCAAGCAACGAGGAGGTGTTGGAAAGAATGGCAACAAAAAGGAAATTGATGCTGAGCATCAGGAAGAGACAACTGAAATTCCTGGGACATGCAACGAGGAAAGAGAGCCTGGAGAACCTGATACTGACTGGTCAGATAGAAGGAAGGAGAGACAGAGGAAGGCAGAGGATAACATATTTGCAGGGTCTGATCAAATGGATGACGGAACGGGGGTTGCCAGGAGCAACAGGCTCAAACATACTAAGAGCCACAAGGGATAGGTAGACGTGGAGAACCATGATCGCCTACGTTCTGAAGGAACAGGGCACATAGAAGAAGAAGAAGAACTGTATTTCAGGAATGAATTGAGTTCTTTCGGTGACTGGCGAGTGTAAACACTGCTTATATGCAAAAGGTTAACATTCCCCTTTTCTGATTCCATGCGCCTATGGCTTAGGGGGTAGCGTCTCCGACTGACACTAAATCGGTCGAATTTCGATCCCGGCCAGAAGCAAGTGGATGCGTCTAGCCACACTGATGAACTGTGATACGGCGAAACGGGCTTGTATGTGCATGACTAACATATTATGCTCTCTCGAGAAGGAGATTTTAAAAACAGTTTCCACATCTGCGAATATATTTGACTCTTCAAAAATGAATCGAGTTCTTTCTGTGACTGGCATGTGCATACATTGCTTATACACAACGCATTAAAATTTCCCTTCTCTGATCCCTATGGCTTAGGGGGTAGCGACTCCGACTGACACAAAATCAGTCGAGTTTCGATCCCGGTCAGATGCAAGTAGATGTGTCTAACCACAGTGATGAGCTGTGATACAGCGAAACATGGTTGTATGTGGATGCCTAATATACATATATATATATATATATATATATATATATATATATATATATGTATGTATGTATAATGATTATTAAATAGTTATTAGTCAAACTAAACTGTTGTATTACACACACAGAGACACATACACACACACACCGACAAAGTTCCATTTATAAATTAGTTTGGATATTATTTTGCTAAGCTATTAATTCCTCACCTTATTTTAAACTGCATGTTATGCATTATAAATTTCTTGTTATATGTTTAAATTAAAGCGTTAGGAAATCAGTTAGTTTATAACGCTTGACGATACCCAAAGGTTGAAACCGTGGTAGCGTAATCAGCTGATCTCACACCCTGATTGAGCACTCTGGAAGAATGGTAGACTTTGAAAAACAGTAGCTACTCTGGCATCTTCGCATCGTTCATTCAGCAATTAATTAAAACACTCTCAGCTATTTGGCGTGCATAATGATAATATACACGCTAAAAAGCGAAACAGGCTTGTATGTGGATGACTAAAACAGGTATATATATATATATATATATATATTCCTTCTGTTACGGTCATGGAATGAAAGACAATAGTCTGACAGCATCGACTCACTTCATTAGAGTGGCAGTAGCGAGGCGGCGTCGGTTCATTCTCTTAACTACCAGTTATTAAACCTCTTGCCGCATGTTTGCTCTTTAACAGTGTCTTACAATTATGTCGTCGAGTATGGAAGACTATATATATATATATATATCTTTATAATAAAGACTGTTGTGTATTTATATATATATATATATCTTTAATTCAGCAATGAATAAGAACACTCTCATCTATCGGGCGTGTATAATGATAATATACACACTAAAATGTATGTCTCCTTCTACCGAGCGCCCATAGTTCAGAGATAGAATCGCCGACTCGGTCGGGTTTCAATCCTGGGTTTAAAGCAATCGGAGTCTAACCGTACTGATGAGCTGTGATACAGCTGATGGCTCTCTCTCTCTCTCTCTCTCTCTATATATATATATATATATATATATATATACCTCCTGTCACTATCAGGGTTTGGGAATTTCTTTTACATCTTAATGCAAGATACTCAGTTGTAGGTAGATCAATATATAAGTTGCCGTCATTTTAGAAGGTATATCGATATATTTTGCCGTCATTTTTTATGACACGGGCCCACTCGTCCATAAGGGTTTAAACTAATGGAAATACAATTGGAGTACAAACAATTAAACAATTAACCTAAAAAAAAGTTGGACTCCTAGATGTTACTCTAGATTGAGTTAATAATGCATACTCACTCTACGTAAAATATAATGCTAACCCTATTTACATACATCCTAAATCAAATCACCCGCCATTAAACATATAATTTTTTTTATGTTTTCTTTGAGGTATTTTTTTTGTTTTGCTTTTTTATAATCATATCGCCCCAAGCAAGGCAGTTTACTGCCACTGTTTTGCAGGGAGTTACATAGGAGGAAAGCTATGAGAAAGAGTGACAGGTTATAGGGGGTGTCAGGAAGTGGGTAAGAGAAGGATGAGAATACTGATGAGAGTGGAGTGGACGGAGAAAGGAGCATGAGAGAGAGAGAGGATGCAGGTTAGTGAGATAGAAGATGACGACTTTACATTTAAATTCCTGGAGATTGTAGCTGTCGGGGAAGCAAGTAAATGGAAGGGAATTCCACAGGCGGAAAGTGTGAGAAAAGAAGCTGGTGGAGTAGAATTTGCGTTTACATTTTATTGTTAAAACCTAGTTGCTAATCTTGTGGCTCGGGTAAATTCATATATAGAGGGTACTAGTGAGTTAAGTTCATCACAGAATAAACAACAATTCCTCAACTGAAGACATTTTTATAAACGCAGTCAATATTATAATACTGCCCTAAAAAACATCCGTTATAAATGAAATGACATTAAATATTATGAACAAAATAATGATAATAAGAAACATAAAAGTTATAGAAAAGTAATTTCGTACACATTTATACAGCGAGGCTATTCTGAGAACCCTAGAAATTATGCCAAGATTATTCATCGGAGGCCACAATTTAAAAAATACAAGGTACGCAGATGATCCATTGCTAATAGCAGACACAGAAAGAAAACTACAAGACCTCCTACAGAAGGTAACTGAAGAAAGTGACAAGAAAGGAATACAAATAAACTGCAAGAAAACCGAATGCATGGTCATCAGCAAAGAGGGCAGCCCAAAATGCCAATTACAAGTGAGGGACTCTAAAATCAAGCAGGTACAGAAGTGTTCTAACAGAAGACGGAAAGTGCGACACTGAGATCCGAAGGCGAATTGGCATGGCGAAAGAAGCATTCCAGAAGTTGAGTAAAGTATTAAGAAACAGGACAATTTCGCTAGAAACAAACAGGAGAGTACTGGATTGCTATGTGATGTCTGTTCTTCAATACAGCAGTGAATGTTGGACAATATCTTCGAAGATGAAGGAAAAACTTGAAGCAGCTGAAATGTGGTTCTACAGAAGGATGCTGCGAATATCATGGCCCGAGCATGTGAGCAATGACGAGATTTTGGAAAGGATGAAGACGAAAAGGAAATTAATACTGAGCATCAAGAAGAGACAACTTAAGTTCTTGGGACATGCAATGAGGAAGGAGGGCTTGCAGAACCTGTTACTAACAGGCCAGATAGAGGGAAAAAGAGACAGGGAAAAGCAACGGATAACGTATTTGAAGGACCTCATCAGGTGGATGATGGAACGAGGATTGCATGTTGTAACAGGAGAAGGCGTGCTCAGAGCCACCAGGGATAGGGAGACGTGGAAAGCCATGATCGCCTACGTCCTGAAAAGACATGTCACATAAAAGAAGAAGTACTAAGTCAGGCAATAAATTTCTCAACTTGATAAACTTTGAGTTGCAGTATGCTATTATTATAACAATAATAATAACAGTGTCTCTTCTACGAATACTTTCACGGCTTCTGCTCCGATGAACTTAGCTATCAGGGAAGCAAGTAAACGGAAGGGAGTTCCAGGGGCGGGAAGTGCGAGAAAAGAAATTGATCGTGTAAAAGTGGCGGTTACATTTAACTGTTTCAACGGTGAAATTGTGGGACCTATATGCCAATCTAGTAGCACGCTTAAATTCATGTGGTAGGGCACAAGGGAAAAAAGCTCCTCGAAAAGTTGCCATGAAAATAGTTGTACAAAAGACAGTGGGAAGCCATACCACGTTGGTGAGAATGTAACTGAAATCTAAATGTCAAATCAGGATCGATTAGAACAGCAGCCTTGACAGATTTGAGACGAGAGTAAATGGTGGTGTCATCTACGTAGATGCCTACTTGGGAATTGATGACATTAGGAAGATCTTTGATGAAGAAAAACAGCGTAGGACCAAGGATAGAGCCTAGAGGGGCACCCGCGTTCGCGTGAAAAGATCTGGAAGCTAGCCCATTCAAAACGACTTTCATTTAATAAAGAAATATTCGATAAGCACAAAACCACTTAAAATAAAACCCTTAGAGACAGTGGTTATCGATCTTCCAAGATTTATTTTGTGGAAAATTTAGCAGTTACAAATGGAAAAATAGAAGCAGACAAATCATATGGTATAACCCTCTATTTAATCAGTTAGTTAATTTTAAACTGGGACATAAATTTCTTAAACTAATAGATAAAGATTTCCCCAAAAATAACCCTTTAAGCAACATTTTAATAGGAATACAATAAAACTCATTTATAGTTGCTCCAACAACTTAGAAAAAGAATTACATAACAATAAAATTTTGAAATTATACAACAGAAACAACTCTAACATCCATGTCAGTTTGCCCCATAATAATAACTCCTGTAATTATAGAAACCCAAACCAATGCCCCTTACCTAATAAATGCTTAACAAAATCCCTGGTATATATGTGTTCAATTTCCTCCGTGGAGAATCCTAAGGCTGCTATAATTTATATCGGAAATTCTACGAACTTTTTAAAAAGCGCTTTTACAATCACTTCTCATCCTTCAACAAGAACAAACAAAATATGACATCACTTTCTAAATATTTTGGAAGTTAAAACACGAAAATGAAACACCTCAAGTTAAAGGGAAAATCCTCAAGCAGGCTAGAACATTCAAACCATGTTTCCTTTGTCTACATGAAAAAAATGGAAATCATTAAATACATGAGGAGTGACATATTACTAAACCAGAGGAATGAAACCACTGTAAATTGCAAGCACATTAAAGAACTAACCTTACAATCATGCTAAAATTACTAAATCTGAAGTTCGGATCTCTAGAAACGATAAATCTTTATAGTATTAATCTTAGTACCACGATATTCACTTCTAATTGCATGGTCTCTCTCCTGGTATATTTTTACCTTTTTATTTTTTTATATAAATTAATTTTTAATTTAGTTCATCAATTTCTTATATTAGTACTCATGAATTTATATTTGCGTGTGGTATTCCTAAATATCCTCGGCTTACAGCCTATCACGTTGAATACACCGGTTCTCGCTCGATCACCGAAGTTAAGCAATGTTGAGCCTGGTCAGTACTTAGATGGGTGACCACTTGGGAAAATCAGGTGTCGTAAGCATTTATTGACGGATGTGCATTGTGGTGCAGTGGATGTCGGAAAGAGAAATCGGTGAGCCGAGTTCGAATTCCAGCTGAATACCCTGCATTCACTTAAGCACTGGTACCCTTGAGAAATATATTAATCCGTCCCTTCCCTCCAGTTATTGGGTTAAATAACAAGGGTAGTACTTGGGGACCCTGCCCTTAAAACAAATCCCAATGAATCTTGATACTCGAAAAGAAAAAATGTATTACTAGACACAAAAACTTATAAAAAACAACAATAAATTGTTGAAAGAGAAAAGGTATTACCAGCAATAAATGAATAAAATTTAATTGGCAATAAATGACCCACCGAGGTTGATTTTTTTAATCATTTCACCCCGAGCAAGGCGGAAATGCCACTGATGTGCGGGGGGCTACATAACTGTAAAAAGATTAATTAGAAGAGAGTGAGGAGTACAGACCAGTTAGAAAAGAGCAATAGAAAGATGAGAATGCAGGTGCGATGACAGATACATAGGTGGAGGGAAAGGGAAGGATATACGGGGTGGGGAGAGAGCTAGAATCCAATGGTTAATAGATGAGTATTGACATTGCATTTAAATTCTTGGAGGTTGTAGCCATCAGGAAAGCAAGAATATGGGAGAGAGTTCCACAGGCGGGAAGTGTGAGAGAAGAGGCTGCAGGAGTAGAATTGTCATCTGCATTTGGCTAACCTAACAGTGAATGGGTGGGACCAAGTTGCCATTCTGGTTGCACGAGTAAACACCTGTTGAGGAGGCACCAGTGACTTAAATTCATCTGAGCAGAAGCCATGAAAGTACTTATAGAACAGACAAAGGGAGGCCACATTTCGTCGGTGGGGAAGTGGCTGTAGTCGAGCCGCCAAGTCAGCACCTATCACGTTACTAACTCTCCTTTGGAGCCTGTCGAGAACACTGAGGTGAGCGGCAGGGGCGCCTGACCATAAATGGCAGCAGTACTCCATGCAGGGTCGAATGGTAGACTTGTATATATGCAGGATGGATTCAGGCGGAAAGAACATCCTGGATCGACACAGTGACCCAACCTTCTTAGCAGTGAATTTAGCTATAGATTCGATGTAGCGGTTCCACTTGAGATCAGAAGAGAGGGTAAGGCCGAGGAGGCGCAGTGTATTGCACTCAGAAAGAATCGCTTGGTCCATGCTTATGTGACGCAGGAGAGGTTGCCCTATGTCTATCTCTCTATCCTTTTCCTTTTCCCTTTTTCGATTTCTTTTTTTTTTTTTTTTTTGTTTTCCCATCTTTTCTAACCTCTTTACTTCGTCCAAAAAATTTTCCAGAAATAATGGGGAGGTGAGATTTTTTAATTTTCTTTTTCAAAAATAACATGTATTACCATCTTTATTAACTACCTGATGAAACGTTGTTTTCCGATGTCGAAACAAAATGTACACTCTTGTAGTAAATTATAATTTGTACAAGTTCTAAATTATAACTCATCTAAACTTATTTATAAATGGAACTTTGTCTATGTGTGTGTGTATGTGTGTGTCCGTTACCTATAGACTCCGAAACGGCTGAACCGATTTTCTTGAAAATTTACACAGGTGTACTATAAGCGTCTGCGAGTGTTTTTAGCTAGGTTTTGTGTCAAGGTACTCCCGATAAATATCGATAATCGAAGAATTGGGTTATAGAAGGAGTGGTCCGATTTTAATCAAATTTGATACACTCATAGACAAAGACATAAGGAACGATATTCAGAAGTGTCAAGGTTGCAGTTCTTACAATAGTGCAGAAAATCGATAATATATATATATATATATAAGGCAATATTTGTGTGTGTGTGTGTGTGTGTGTGTGTGTGTGTGTGTGTGTGTGTGTGTGTGTGTGTGTGTGTGTTTATCTATCTGTATGTCCTATATACAAATCCACAATTTTTATCCGATTCTCACCAAACTTCACACAAATATTCTTTAGGCTGAGTCTGAGCTCCAGGACCATGGATTAGTTTTAAAGCTTTCATTACACCCGAGCAACGCCGGGCTATACTGCTAGTAATAAATATTCATAGCTCTATTTCTATATTGTGTATTGTTTTACATTAATGTTTTGAACGTTGTTAATACTTTCTTAGTTCTTTATTCAATTGAGATTGTGTGTGTGTGTGTGTGTGTGAGAGAGAGAGAGTAAGGGATTACTTTCACCTGTCTTCTCTAGATATTTTATTTCAGCTTAGACGCCATTTTTATTTTATTTCGTCTCGTGTTCTCGTCTTTCCTTCGTGTAAAAACAATAAACTCGTTTTAATTTTTACACACTCATATACACACTCACATTGGGATTAAATTTTAAAGAAAAATCTTAGAAGCTCTTCTCATTTAAGCAGTGATATTAAATTTCGTTAAACTCTAAAACAAAAAAAAGAAAGAAAAATGCCTAATCATGAGTGGGCATTTCCTGCTAATGTTTACCGGCAGACGATAAGCTGATTTGCAGCCATTGTAATACGCTTAATCGATAACTTATTGATGACCCGACCACCCTCATGCAGTCTTCAATAAAGCATCACTTTTCTCTGTGTATCAAGCTGATGAATATTAGTAGAAAATAAACACCGATACAAAATCGAGAATTGCATTGATTTGTAAATAACGTTACTTTATAACTAATTATAATTAGATTAATTCACACGTCGGACGAATGGCTACTGTACAGTAATGGTAAATAAAATATTGTTGAAAAGAGTTGCTAGTTAAATGGATTTGATCCTCACTGGGTGCCTATTGTTGGAGTCTTCTACCAAACCATTTGATGGCATGTAAGACCCACTGTTTTTTAATGACATTTGTGACTAACGTTATTTTGACGGCCCCTGAGATCAAAGTATTAGCGGATTCTATGACTAATATATTGAGGGTGTTTAGCCAAAGTATTAGACACCTTGGTTTCAAAACTATTTTTGAGAGAGATCTCTGTGAGAACATTATTTAGAAGGGCGGTCTCTGTGACCAAATTATTTGGGAGGGCGGTCTCTCTGACCATATTGTTTGGGAGGGCGGTCTCTGTGATCATATTATTTGAGAGTGCGGTCTCTGTGATTATATTATTTGAGAGTGCGGTCTCTGTGATTATATTATTTGAGAGTGCGGTCTCTGTGATTATATTATTTGAGAGTGCGGTCGCTGTGATTATATTATTTGGGAGGGCGGTCTCTGTGATTATATTATTTGAGAGTGCGGTCTCTGTGATTATATTATTTGAGAGTGCGATCTCTGTGATTATATTATTTGAGAGTGCGGTCTCTGTGATTATATTATTTGAGAGTGCGGTCTCTGTGATTATATTATTTGAGAGTGCGGTCTCTGTGATTATATTATTTGAGAGTGCGGTCTCTGTGATTATATTATTTGAGAGTGCGGTCTCTGTGATTATATTATTTGAGTGCGGTCTCTTTGATTATATTATTTGAGAGTGCGGTCTCTGTGATTATATTATTTGAGAGTGCGGTCTCTGTGATTATATTATTTGAGAGTGCGGTCTCTGTGATTATATTATTTGAGAGTGCGGTCTCTGTGATTATATTATTTGAGAGTGCGGTCTCTGTGATTATATTATTTGAGAGTGCGGTCTCTGTGATTATATTATTTGGGAGGGCAGTTTCTGTAATGATATTATTTGGGAGGGCGGTCTCTGTGACCACATTATTTAGAAGGGTGGTCTCTGTGATTATATTATTTGAGAGTGCAGTCTCTGTGATTATATTATTTGAGAGTGCGATCTCTGTGATTATATTATTTGAGAGTGCGGTCTCTGTGATTATATTATTTGGGAGGGCGGTCTCTGTGATTATATTATTTGAGAGTGCGGTCTCTGTGATTATATTATTTGAGAGTGCGATCTCTGTGATTATATTATTTGAGAGTGCGGTCTCTGTGATTATATTATTTGAGAGTGCGGTCTCTGTGATTATATTATTTGAGAGTGCGGTCTCTGCGATTATATTATTTGAGAGTGCGGTCTCTGTGATTATATTATTTGAGAGTGCGGTCTCTGTGATTATATTATTTGAGAGTGCGGTCTCTGTGATTATATTATTTGAGAGTGCGGTCTCTGTGATTATATTATTTGAGAGTGCGGTCTCTGTGATTATATTATTTGGGAGGGCAGTTTCTGTAATGATATTATTTGGGAGGGCGGTCTCTGTGACCACATTATTTAGAAGGGTGGTCTCTGTGATTATATTATTTGAGAGCGCGGTCTCTGTGAGTATATTATTTGAGAGTGCGGTCTCTGTGATTATATTATTTGAGAGTGCGGTCTCTGTGATTATATTATTTGAGAGTGCGGTCTCTGTGATTATATTATTTGGGAGGGCGGTCTCTGTGATTATATTATTTGAGAGTGCGGTCACTGTGATTATCTTATTTGAGAGTGCGGTCTCTGTGATTATATTATTTGGGAGGGCGGTCTCTGTGATTATATTATTTGGGAGGGCGGTCTCTGTGATTATATTATTTGAGAGTGCGGTCTCTGTGATTATATTATTTGAGAGTGCGGTCTCTGTGATTATATTATTTGAGAGTGCGGTCTCTGTGATTATCTTATTTGAGAGTGCGGTCTCTGTGATTATATTATTTGAGAGTGCGGTCTCTGTGATTATATTATTTGGGAGGGCAGTTTCTGTAATCATATTATTTGGGAGGGCGCTCTCTGTGACCACATTATTTAGGAGGGCGGTCTCTGTGATCATATTATTTGGGAGGGCGGTCTCTGTGACCACATTATTTAGGAGGGCGGTCTCTGTGATCATATTATTTGGGAGGGCGGTCTCTCTGACCAAATTATTTGGGAGGGCGTTCTCTGTGACCATATTGTTTGGGAGGGCGGTCTCTGTGACCATATTGTTTGGGAGGGCGGTCTCTGTGACCATATTGTTTGGGAGGGCGGTCTCTGTGACCATATTGTTTTGGAGGGCCGTCTCTGTGACCATATTGTTTGGGAGGGAGTTCTCTCTGACCAAAGTATTTTTTTTAGTATGGGGTTGGGAGCCTCTTGTGATGGAATTAATTTTAGACGGCATCTCAAGCCCAATTTTGTTCTCAGATTTTCTGCTATTATATGTACTGTCAGAACATTGGCGATCATAACTCTCCACAACTTCCTGACCCCTTGTAGCGCTCATCAATTTGTTATGCTTTATCATATCTCTTTTGTTCTCTCTTTGCCATTCATTCAATCAAACACGATTTTTCTTCTGCTTCTCCTGACTTCAGTAAGTTCTGTTAGTGTCCAATTCTCCAAGCCGCCTTTCCTCATTTTGTGTCGCAGAAATTTCACCTTTCAAATCCTGATTTTAAGTATAAGTTTCCCTTTTATTTCCGATTATCTTCAAAATGTCCTCGTTACAAATACCTTCAGTCACATTCACCTATTGCCCGGTTCTAACTCCTCCAAAGTCTTCTGAATAAGAGTAGATGTTTATTTGTTTCTTGTTTAGGACTCAGTTACGGTTTCTTGTAAACATTTATTTTCATTCTCTTTGATTTCCAATAGCCTCTTGCGTCTTAGTGGCATTATCTCCTTGCTTACGATGAATTATTTTTTTTTTAAATACTATCCGTCTATAGGACCTCGACATTTGTAACCGCAACATGCATATATATATATATATATATATATATATATATATATATATATATATAACATGCATAAAATGAAACTCATTTTGAACTCAAAAAAAGATTAACATGGATGAAGAGCCAGTGACATTCAATATGCCAACCAATAATGTTTTCACATTCCCTGCTGAAATGAGGTTGGTGGGTCTTATCTAAATCTATGTAAAATTATTTACAAATGGAACTGTGTGTGTGTGTGTGTGTGTGTGTGTTACCTATAGACTCCGAAACGGCTAAACCGATTTTCTTGAAAATTTACACAGTTGTACTATAAGCGTCTGCCAGTGTTCTTAGCTAGGTTTTGTGTCGAGGTACCTTCGATAAATATCGAAAATCGATAATCGAAAAAATCGGGTTATAGAAGGAGTGGTCCGATTTTAATCAAATTTGATACACTCATACAGAAAGACATAAGAAACGATATTCAGAAGTTTCAAGGTTGCAGTTCTTACAATAGTGCAGAAAATCGATAATATATATATATATATATATATATATATATATATATATATATATATATATCAAGATGTTTGTGTGTGTGTCTGTTTATCTGCCTGTATGTCTGTATTTTTTCCAGGCCTTTTATTTTAGTTTTTGCTTCGGGTTTGGCTCTAAGTAGGTATAATTGTAGTCTCAACCATGTTACCATTTACTCAGAGGACTTATTTAGCTTCAAAATTCAGTTTACGACAAAAAAAAACTTATTTGATATCGATACAATGGAGTAGATAGACTAAACTATCGCCCGGTTCACACTCCACCCACGTCTATTGAACAGGTGTAGAGTCTCATCCCTTGTTCCCTGTTTAGGATGTGGTTTCCGGCTTTCTCTCTTCTAATCTTTTCACTCTTACATAGCCCTCTGCACATCAGTGGCGTTACCGCCTTGCTCGGGGTGATATGATTAAAAAAAAAATACCAGGAAATCAAAATTTGACTTACATCCATTCATTTTTCTTTCAGTCTACAGTTTCCCTTTAACTGGAAACAACTATTGCTTTTTAGTCTTTCGTGCCAACGTCCAAAGAGTCTGAGCTTCAGGACCATGGATTAGTTTTAAAGCTTTCATTACACCCGAGCAAGGCCGGGCTATACTGCTAGTATGCTATAAAATAGAGAAAATCTGAAAAATATTTTTCGGCAGTGAACACTAGATTAACCAAGTGTGGTGTGGACAGAAACTGGGGATCAATTTTCTAATAAAATCAAGTTACCAACTGATCTCTCATTTTAGGTTCAACGTTCGATATATATACAGGGTGCGATTAGAAAACTGTCGTCATTTTATATTTTTAAATTCGCGCATGCGCGTAGTTTGTGATTTTATCGACTGTACAGTATAGTAACGTCAGTTGGGCACCGTCTATGAGAAACAAAGCACCATGACGCAATTCAACCCGACTGAAATTTGGTAACTGTATACTTGGCATTCGCGCCGGAAACTTCAATCCGAACATTTCGATGTCAATCTGTGAACAGCGCAGAGAATTCAGAAAAAAACTGGATGAGTTTAATGGTGAATACGAAGATGTCTGGAATAATTGTAGTTTGAAAAAAAAACTTACCTCGTGCGTAAAAAGAATCTCGTGGGGAAGCCATATTTTTTTATTTTGTTAGACTGACGCAAAATCACGGCAACCACGAGATTTGAGGAGATATAAATATGCCTGCTTCTATCCCGCTAAGGTAGAACTCTTTTGAGTTCTCGTGTTTGAGATTACTCATCTCCAGTAATCACCAGTAATGGCTACGTTATTCCTCCTTTCATATACGGGGCTTCAGACTCAACCAGGTGAATCAAGAGTGTGACTTCTGGAACATTAGCAGGAGTACTCAGTCATGGCTGTCAGACAATTTCTGCGGCTATATCATCCCTTACATCTGGGTACCAAACTCTCCAGACTGCAAGCCTGATTATTATGGTGATTTTCTAAGCTTAGCTTATATATGGCACATGACCGAAAGTAAGGAACACCCAGTGAGGATCGAACTCACTACTCAATTGTAATGATTCTAGCGAGACAAGCTTGCTAACCATTACGCCACTTCGATGGGCCCCTCTTGATTATTATGTACGGGGCACAGCAGAGCGAGAGACCAACAATACACCTTGTAACACCATGATGATTAAGAATTGTGGCAGAATTTACCAACTTAAACAAGAAGACCGCCCAGAAGAGTTGCAGGGGATTCCGAAGTTGTCTGGAGGCTGTGGTTGAAACCAATGGAGATTTTATTAAATAAATTTACTCTTTCGTATTTCAAGATATTTTGTGTAATTTTGGTAAATGTATCTGTGCAAAAATGCGATATCAGTATTATTTTCATTTTCGCGAACTTTAGATGACAATTCATCTATCGCATCCTGTTTAGGGTTGTTTGATTTGTTTATCGGTATATCAGCTTTTATAAGTGAATTAATGCCGAAATGTAAATAATTTGTACGTAATTTTATGCTCTCATCTACAAATATTATCTATACTTTTATACTAATATATATATATATATTATTTATAAATGGAACTTTGCCTCTGTGTGTGTGTTTCTCTGTGTGTCTGTTACCTATAGACGGAACCGATTTTCTTGAAAATTTACACAGTTATACGATAAGCGTTTGCGAGTGTTCTTAGCTAGGTTTTATGTCGAGGTACCCCGATAAATATCGAAAATCCATAATCGACAAATTGGGTTATAGAAGGAGTGGTACGATTTTAATCAAATTTGATACACTCATACAGAAAGGCATAAGAAACGATATTCAGAAGTTTCAAGGTTGCAGTTCTTACAATAGTGCAGAAAATTAACAATATATATATATATATATATATATATATATATATTAATGCAGGTTTCATTGAATAACACAGACAAGTTTTGTCTATTAATTTTGTGTAGGATCCGTTCATACCGTAATTTGCCTTTTCACAAGGCTCCATTTATATTTCAAGGTGGTGATGGTGTGATGGGCTGCTGGATCATGTAATTTAAATTGTGTGTATTTTGGCAGCATTTTTTCATTAATGCAGGTTTCATTGAATAACACAGACAAGTTTTGTCTATTAATTTTGTGTAGGATCCGTTCATACCGTAATTTGCCTTTTCACAAGGCTCCATTCATATTTCAAGGTGGTGATGGTGTGATGGGCTGCTGGATCATGTAATTTAAATTGTGTGTATTTTGGCAGCATTTTTTCATTAATGCAGGTTTCATTGAATAACATATATATATATGAGGCAAGATGTGTGTGTGTGTGTGTTTTTCTGCCTGTATGTCTGTATTTTTCCAGTCCTTTTATTTTAGTTTTTGCTTAGGGTTTGACTCTAAGTAGGTATAATTGTAGTTCTTAGTCTCAGCCATTATACCATTTACTCAGAGGACTTATTTAGCCTTCAAAATTCAGTTTACGACGAAAAAAAACTTGATTTACATCCATTCATTTTTTTTTTTTTTTCAGTCCACGGTTTTGCTTTAACTGGAAACGATTATTGCTTTTTAGTCTTTCATGCCAACGTCCAAAGAGTCTGAGCTCCAGGACCATGAATTAGTTTTAAAGCTTTCATTGCACCCGAGCAACGCCGGGCTATACCGCTAGTATATAGATCATCCAATGTGTTCTTGGTAATTTTAAAATATAAAAGTATTTTTATATATTTTTTTACTGTTACGTCGATTGTCGTTTTGCTATAAAAATATATTGTAGGTTATTTTATTACAAAAATATACTATTGATTTCCGGATAGAGTTTGGTAGGTCTCTGTGTTTGTCTAAATGAGATCGAATTGAGCCCCGTTCAGAGAGATGCAGCGTGCGTCTTCGAGTCAGTTTCGTTGTTGTATGGCCGATATAATTATTTACAAAATAAGGATCAAGAACGCGGTTCTTCAAAGGACATGTGAATTCGTAAATAATATTGGTTCGTTGTGGTTTTGATCTTACGGGTGAATTTCTTGTTTTTGATGATGTGGTTAGCCGTTTTAAATTTAATATAACAGATGAATTTGGTTTTCGTAGATGTTCTGGTGAAACACACCTATTCCTCAGATAATGGACTCTCCCTCCTATATCAATAAGAGTTAAGAGGAAGTTAACTCGTGAAGTTCTTCGGAGTTCTTAGAAGTTCTTTTAGAGTTCTATTGGAGTTCAGCAGAGCTACTAGGCATTTGATATTTATCGGTAGTTAGCCGAATACTAAGGAGTCAGTTTACAGTGGAAGATTACCAATTTTCTAACATTTTGGGTGCGTTAAGTCGATTAACAAACAACATAGCACGATTATAACCTTCAGTGCAAAAACTACTCCACAGCAGTAGGGATATTAATTTTGTTATTATTATTATTATTATTATTATTATTATTATTATTATTCGTGTGTTGGCTGCTGTTATTGGTCAAATTTGAAAGAAAAAGTCTAGTATGGTAGTCAGCCAAATACTTTGGAAATCCGCTGTTGACAGGTGTTTGCATAGAGTTATGGAATTCTTTGAAGAAACTGAGCTAGAAGATGATTTCTCGTAGAAATTTTTAATGACGCCGGTTTTATATCTAGGAGAAAATTTACTAATGAAATTAAAATAACAAGAATATTTACTGGTTGTTTTTTTTTATAGAGAGAGGTGATGAAAGTACTATTACCAGACTCTACGAGGACGTCTAAGAACGGGAGTTTTTTTGTTTTTGTTTTTTGATTTTTGTTTTTTTTTTGGGGGGGGGGGGCTAAGCTCATATGTGTAGTTAAGGACGATTTTTTTTTTCAAATGCACATTTAACAACATGCTTACTGCGTTCAGTACATAACACATGCCACTACTCTACATCATACATCATGCAACATACATTCTGTTAGACGTAAAATAACATTTATCCTCGAAAATGGCTAAAGGTATAGCCGAAAGCGCTCGGATAAACAAACCATTTAAACAATTTTTATATAATTTATGTCCTCAAAAGAAAAGAAAATCATAAGATCACATGAAACTTAGATAAAAAAAAACTTAACCATCACACCTTGTCTGTCATTTTTAATAAAACCTGCATATAAGAGAGATTACTGCCCATATATATATATATATATATATATATATATATATATATATATATATATATATATATACGCTCTCACACCCTAATTCAGCACTCTGGAAGAATGGTAGACTTTGAAAAAACAGTAGCTACTCTAGCCTCTACGCATCGCTCATTCAATAATGAATTAGAGCACTCTGGCTACTGGTGTATGATACGTCATATGCTAAAAGTCTGCCTCCTTCTACCGAGCGCCCATAGCTCAGAGGTAGAATCGCCGACTAACGCCAATTTCGGTCGGGTTTCATTCCCGGGTTAGAAGCTTTCCTCCACGAAAAGTCCCCTGACATCCTAGCACTCTGTGAGACTAACCTCAACTCATCAATTCCCTCCTCTGACTTCTCCGTCCCTGGTTATCTCTTCCTCTTAAGGAAGGATTCCACTGTCCACATGCATGGGCTGGGGGTCTACGTTAGTGAACACCTCCCTATAGCTAGGGTGACATCACTCGAATCTACTGACCACCAATATGTATGTCTCCGTCTGTCTCTTCTCGGTTCGGTTAGTTACATTTTCTTTCTTTACCGTTCTCCCTCATCTCCTGACTGCTCCCTTCTAGATAGCATTGCTGACAACATAGATAAGGCTATTTCCTACCACCCATTCGCTCACGTATTTGTATTCGGAGATCTTAACGCCCATCACTCTGAGTGGCTTAAAGACTTTATTACTGACTGGCAGTATAGCGCGGCGTTGCTCGGGTGTAATGAAAGCTTTAAAACTAATCCATGGTCCTGGAGTTCAGACTCAGCCTAAAGAATATTTGTGTGAAGTTTGGTGAGAATCGGATAAAAATTGTGGATTTGTATAAAGGACATACAGACAGATAAACAGACACACACACAAACATCTTGCTTTTTATATATATATATATATATATATATATATATTGTCGATTTTCTGCACTATTGTAAGAACTGCAACCTTGAAACTTCTGAATATCGTTTCTTATGTCGTTGTCTATGAGTGTATCAAATTTGATTAAAATCGGACCACTCCTTCTATAACCCGATTTTTTCGATTATCGATTTTCGATATTTATCGGGGATACCTCGACACAAAACCTAAGAACACTGGCAGACGCTTATAGTACACCTGTGTAAATTTTCAAGAAAATCGGTTCAGCCGTTTCGGAGTCTATAGGTAACGGATACACACACACACACACACACACACACACACACAAAGTTTCATTTATAAATAAGTTTAGATTCAGCGGGCATCCACGCCATGAACTTTGCTATTTCCCAATCCCTTACGCAAGTGGTAGACTTCCCCACTCGCTTTCCAAGCACTCCTTCTGGACACTCCTCGCTAATAGATATATGCTTTACCTCTGCACCTGACGCCTGTCAAGTCTCGCAGCTTTGCCCTATCGGCAACTCCGACTATGCTGTTGTCTCTCTCAATATTTCTTTCCACTCTCACTCCCACCAGGAGCCTCCTACCTATAGGACCTCCTACTGCTACCAAAAAGCTGACTGGGACGCCTTTCGCGATTTCCTCTGCGACGTCCCTTGGGGAAAAGTGTTCGATCTCCCAGTTGATGACTGTGTCTCTGAGGTTTCGTCATGGGTGAAAGCTGGCATTGATGCCTTCATACCTACCAGGAAGTATTGTCTAAAACCTCATTCCTCTCCGTGGTTCTCTCCTGCCTGTTCAGTCGCCATTGCCCACAGGAACCATTACTTCCGACTATTCCGGAGACAGTCATCTGATCACAATAGGCGCCTATTCACGTCTGCTCGTAATGAGTGCAAGAGAATCCTGAATGACGCCAAGCGGTTGTTTGCTGAGAGAACGAGACAGCGCATAGCTGACCGCAAGTTCGGCTCCAAGGACTACTGGCGGTTATGTAAACGGGTGCTGAACAATAGCAAATCCTCAATACCTCCTTTAATCAATGAATTTGAGATTCTCACGTCATCTGCAGACAAAGCTCGCAGATTCTCATCCAACTCCACATTTGACTCATCTGGAGTACCTTCACCCGACTTCCCTATTAGAACTGAGGCTAAACTGCACGACGTATATATTACCCCGACAGTAGTATCCCGAGTAATTTCAAAACTTGACCCCCATAAGGTGAGCGGTGGCGATGGAATCCCGGTGATAGTCCTTAAGAAATGTGCTCCTGAACTCTCCCCTGTCCTCTCTAAACTGTATAACTACTGTCTTTCTGATTCCTGTTTTCCTGCATGCTGGAAGTTCTCTTCAGTCGTTGCTGTATTTAAGAACTTTGGTGAACCTTCGGACCCATCAAATTATCGCCCTATCAGCCTTCTACCAATTTTCGGGAAAGTGTTCGAGGCCATAATCAATGCTGAAATAGTTCAACATCTTACTGCCCACAAACTCTACTCTGACAGGCAGTATGGTTTCTGCTTTGCAAGGTCCACAGCCGACATGCTAACAACCGTTACAGAGCACATGCTCCAGGCCCTTGAGGAGTCAGGCGAGGCTCGTGCTGTTGCTTTGATATCTCCAAGGCTTTTGACAGGGTTTGGCACTCTGGCCTTCTATGCAAGCTACGGGGTTACGGTGTTACCGAACGCTTGCTTGATCTTATCCAATCTTTCTTAAATAACCGCAAAATGAAGGTGGTTTTGAATGGGCATGCCTTTACATCCTACAGCACAAACGCTGGTGTCCCTCAGGGCTCTATCCTGGGCTCGACGCTCTTCCTTATTTTCATAAATGACCTCCCAGACGAGATCAAGAGCCAAGTAGGCATCTACGCAAATGACACCACAATTTACTCCCGCATCAGTAAGAAACCCGTTGTGGCGGACAAACATAATCTCGCTGCTGACCTTGAACGGGATCTACACTCTGTGGTGAATTGGGGCAAGAAGTGGCTTGTCAATTTCAATGCGACTAAGACCAAGCTGCTGTCTGTCAATCATCACAGACAACCTCTCCTGCCTCCCATAAGCATGGACCAAGCGAGTCTCCCTGAGAGCAATACACTGCGCCTCCTCGGCCTCACCCTCTCTTCTGATCTCAAATGGAACAACTACACTGAGTCCATAGCTAAATCTACTGCTAAGAAGGTTGGGTCACTGTGTCGGGCCAGGATGTTTTTCCTGCCTGAATCCATCCTGCATATATACAAATCAACCATACGTCCGTGCATGGAATAATGCTGACATATATGGTCAGGCGCCTCTGCTGTTCATCTCAGTGTTGTCGACAGACTCCAAAGGAGAATCAGCAATGTGATAGGTACCGACTTGGCGGCTCGACTACAGCCACTTCACCACCGACGAGATGCGGCCTCCCTTTGTCTGTTCTATAAATACTTTCATGGCTTCTGCTCCAACGAACTTAAGTCACTGGTGCCTCTGCAACAGGTGTTTACTCGTGCAACCAGATTGGCGACTGGATCCCACCCATTCACAGTTAGATTAACCAAATACAGACGACAGTTCTACTTCTGCAGCTTCTTCTCTAGCACTTCCCGCCTGTGGAACTCGCTTCCATATTCTTGCTTTCCTGACGGCTACAACCTCCAGGAATTTAAATGCAATGTCAATACGCATCTATTAACCACTTGACTCTAGTTGTTTCGCCACCCCCTATATCCTTTCCTTTCTCTCCACCTTTGCAACTGTCATCACACCTGTATTCACATCCTTCTCTTGCTCCTTTCCAACTGGTTTGTCTTCTTCTTCACTC